>CAIGRH010252291.1:0-10966 GCA_903798295.1 Fraxinus nigra | reverse complement strand
CTTTCAAATTTTCTATTAAAAAAACTAATGTTGAGTGGTTGAACTTGTATGCCCCCCCCTCTAATATTTCTTATTATCAGTCTTACTAGTCATGCAATTTGATCACGTTTTTGCTCTCTCAAGAAAACAAATGCTTAGTATAGGGGTAGGAGTTTAGATTTCTAAATGGGTTTGATATATTGCTGCACAAATTTATCATGTAAGGGCTTTATATGAGGATAAGAGTTCCCGAAACCTTATTTTCCATTTGCAGAGTGAAGAGGCTAGAATAGCCAGGGAAGTTGAAGCTCACGAGAAAAGAATCCGAAAAGAGCTCGAGAAGCAAGATATATTAAGGCGCAAGGTATTTGCACGTCCTTCCTTTCCCTCAAGAGAGTCAATCAGTCTTAAACTCATTCGTTTACTATCCTTTCTCTGATAACTTTATTTTATCAAATCCTTAATCTTCAGAGAGAAGAACAAATGAGGAAAGATATGGAAAGGCAGGATCGTGAACGGCGGAAGGAAGAAGAAAGACTGTTGCGTGAAAAGCAGCGTGAAGAGGAGAGGTACCAGCGGGAGCAAAGGCGTGAAATGGAACGAAGGGNAGAGCTCGAGAAGCAAGATATATTAAGGCGCAAGGTATTTGCACGTCCTTCCTTTCCCTCAAGAGAGTCAATCAGTCTTAAACTCATTCGTTTACTATCCTTTCTCTGATAACTTTATTTTATCAAATCCTTAATCTTCAGAGAGAAGAACAAATGAGGAAAGATATGGAAAGGCAGGATCGTGAACGGCGGAAGGAAGAAGAAAGACTGTTGCGTGAAAAGCAGCGTGAAGAGGAGAGGTACCAGCGGGAGCAAAGGCGTGAAATGGAACGAAGGGAGAAATTCCTACAAAAGGAATATATCAAAGTTAGCTCTAATGCTTATTGTACATAATTATATATTTTTAATTTTAACAATAGAGGTTCTAAAGAAGCAGTTTTCCGTTTTTTTTGCTCGTTCTTCTCTCAGGCAGAGAAGAAGAGACTTAAAGAAGAAATGCGCAGGGAGAAGGAAGCTGCAAGACTAAGAGCTGCTAATGATAGGGCTGCTGCTCGCAGAATTGCTAAGGAATCAACGGAATTGGTTGAGGATGAACAATTGGAACTCATGGAGTTTGCTGCCTCAAATAGGGGTTTGTCCTCAGTTTTGGCTCTTGACAATGAAACTTTGCAGAACCTTGACATGCTGAAAGGTGGTTAAGCTACCTTTTATGACCATTTATTATATGAAGTTGAACTTAATTTCTGTTATGTACTTTTGTATGTTCCTGGACTTACTTTCTAGCTACTGTTGGGTGTTCAATTTTGTAACTCCCTCATATACCTGGATGCTTCAGATAAGCTCCCTGACTTCCCACCCAAATCTGTGCTGTTGAAAAAGCCATTTGGAGTCCAACCCTGGGCTGATTCTGAGGAGAGTGTAGGCAATCTTCTAATGGTGAGATAACTTGTCCCTCCCCTGGATGATAGGTCTTTATTGTCATGATCACTGCAAGCTATTACTGTAACGCTACAGTGCTACTTCTAATAGCCTGCTGCTACTAGTGTTATTATTAAAATTGACATTAACACATGGATCCTCTATTTATGGCATGAAATTTTACAGTTCACTATTTTATTCAAAATTTGCTGTCCATGGCCATTATCAGGTTGAAAAGTGCATGGGAGTGTGATGGAGTTGGGTCTTATATTTTTTTGATGAATTGATAATACATCTGACTTGAATTTTACATGCATACTGTCCCAGTAGCACTCCCTTTGATATGAGCATGTAGATTGAGGATGTGGTCTTTCTTTACTTTGCTTTATGTTAATGGTTCCACTTTGGATAAATGAGAAGGCATGTTAAACTTGCGTTCAAATGATTGAGTTACATGCATAGTTTCACATTTGTCCTCCTTCGGACATTAAATGGAGATAGGAGTTTGTTAGCATAGTTGAAAAAAATAAGTAATGAAGGAAATCTATAAAGTGGGATTATGACACTATAGACTAGTGTTTTTAATATCTCCATTTTTTTGATGATATGTACTATGAGATTTATACTGTAACTTCATAAAAGTTCTATGCAACTTTTGACTTTTAATATCTTTTAAGTTTGTTGTTTTGAGCATAATGATCTATCCCTTTGCCCAAATTTAGCTCTTCAGAAGTTATCTGTTAATGGTATCCCCATTCGTTCTCATATAAAAGGTTTACTTTAGAAGTAGATATTTTCATATTCAGAGTTCTCATATTTAAAGTATTTATGATGTCTCTTGAGTTTTGTTTGGCATGCATCTGTAGTACTCATGTACATATCTTGCCCTTTGGTGTGATTTGCGGTGTTATTTCTTGTATGGGACTTCAAACCTCTTATTTATCCGCAATATCGGGTGGTTCTGAGGTGCTATCTCATATAGGTTTGGAGATTCTTGATTACATTTGCGGATGTGCTTGGACTATGGCCTTTTACTCTGGATGAGTTTGCTCAAGCTTTTCATGATTATGTAAGTTTTTGAGGTCCTTTTGCTAATTTTAGCACTTCACATCTTTTCATATTTCTTGCTTTCATATAAATCCCATGGGTTCCCCCAATTCAGGATCCAAGGTTGCTAGGAGAGATTCATATAGCAATTCTTAGATGCATAATAAAGGATATTGAAGATGTTGCAAGAACGCCAGCCAATGCACTGGGTGCAAATCAGAATTCCGTTGTTAATCCTGGGGGTGGACATCCACAGATTGTTGAAGGGGTATGCTTTGTTACGTGTTGCTTTATGGTGTAATACAATTAAGTGAAATACATGATCTCATATGTTGTAACAGGCATATGCTTGGGGTTTCGACATATGTAGCTGGCAGCGGCACCTGACTCCATTAACATGGCCTGAAGTGTTAAGGCAATTTGCTCTAGCTGCTGGTTTTGGACCAAAATTGAAGAAGAGAAGCATGCAACCAGCTTATCATCATGATGAAATTGAGGCACGACTTGTTTCAGTTTGCTATTTGATGTGTGCATTATTTTTGCTGCATTGTATCAATGTTAAACACCAACAAGTTGACAACACTAATTTTAATTTGTTGAGAAGCGGGATTTAAGTGTTCTTGACTCGTTACTACATTTCTTATCTACAATACTTCATTTTCAAATCCTGGTAACTGAAGAGACACATGCATTTTCGTTTTTTGCTTGCAATCTTGATTTGGGAAATCCTGTTTTCAGAATTTTGTTGCTTGTAACCTTGGTTAGTTTTATTGATGTATTTTCTTCTCTCCCACAAAATACAAGTATACCAATTTATAAGTTTACTGAACTATGGCAGTGCTGAGAAATAGTTATCCCTCAGTCTTGTCATGGATATGGACTTCTGGTAAAATGCCATGTGTTTTGCTTTATCCGTGTGTCTTACAATAATATTACTAGTTAAATGAAGAGAGTCCACATGACACATGATAAGCTAATCCCCCTCCTCTAGCCAAATGTTCTCTTTACTTTTAGACGGCAAATTGGATTTTGGAGCAATTTTATGATAAATTTGGCCTGATGTTATTTTGGAGACTACAAATTATTAAATTGTAGTATTTTCAAGCGTGGCTTTATTTTGCCTGGTTTATTTGCTGAAACTAATAACCAAATATTATGAAAACTGCTCAAAAAAAGTCTATCTCAGAGATTTTCCAGTTTCAGAGAGATGGAGCACTATAAGATAAATATGTTTGGATAAGCTTAAAAAATACTTTAAAGTTTACTTATACCCGTAAATAACTTTGTATCCAAATACTGTTCAAAAAGAAAAAGGTATGTTTCAAAATAAATAAATTTTTCTGTTGATTAAAGTTGAAAATAATTTGCTCATTTTGAAAGTTACTCCTATCTTATTGTCAAAATAAGAATTTTTTACATGCAGGGACAAAATTAATATATTCAAACATACTTAAAAGGAAACTTTAGACTTACATTTAAGCTTCGTCAAACATGCTGCTACATCACAAGTCTCCTTTAGTAGCTGTTTTTAGGTTTATACACTTGATAATTGTGAAGCATTTCTTCTAATTTACTTGTATGTGCAGGGCAATGATGGTACAGATATCATTTCCAATTTACGAAATGGAGTTGCAGCCGAGAAAGCTGTTGCCATTATGCAAGAAAGGGGTTTGTCAAATCCCCGAAGATCCAGGCATCGTTTGACCCCCGGAACAGTTAAATTTGCAGCATTTCATGTTCTTTCACTGGAGGGAAGCAAGGGATTGACAATATTGGAAGTTGCAGATAAGATTCAGGTGAGTCTTGATTGCTTATTTACGATGTAATTGTGTCCTGTTTTGATGCTGACAAGCATTATTCTTTTTATGAAGAAATCTGGTCTTCGAGATCTAACTACGAGCAAGACACCAGAAGCATCTATTTCTGCTGCTTTATCAAGGGATACAAAGCTTTTTGAGAGAACAGCTCCTTCAACATATTGTCTACGCTCTCCTTATCGGAAGGACCCTGCTGACACTGAGGCGATACTTTCTTCTGCCAGAGAAAAGATTCAGCTATTCCAGAATAAATATGTGGATGGAATAGGAGCAGATGATGCTGAGAAAGAGGATGCTGAAAGAGATCAAGAATCTGAAAGTGATATTTTGGATGATCCTGATATTGATGATTTAGACGCTGAATTAAAACTGAACAAGGGAAATATTCACTCTAAGGATACAGACAGATTTGAAGTAGAAAATTTCTGTGGATATGGAAAGGATAACTCTTGCAGTGAGTTGATTGAGGATCCCCTTCAAAATTCAAAAATAAATTCTTCTTCGATGCAGTCTTTAGGTTTTAGGGACATTAAAAGTTGTGGAACCTCTAGTGATCAGATTGTGGATGTTATTGGGATTCATTCCCAGACTACTTATCCTGATCAAGACTTACTGATTGATGAATGCAGCTATGGAGAATCATGGGTTCAAGGACTCGTTCTAGGAGAGTATGCAAGTCTGAGCATTGAAGAGCGTCTAGATGCCCTTGTTTCCATGATTGGGGTAGTAAATGAAGGAAATGCTATTCGTAGTACTTTAGAGGTACCCTTACAATATAATTTTTTATGATATTAATTGATTTACAGCTTTGTATTACTCTATTATTGAATGAGGAAGCTTTTCAGGAACGCCTGGAAGCGGCAAATGCATTAAAGAAGCAGATGTTGGCAGAGGTACAACTTGATAGGCGC
Organism: Fraxinus nigra; assembly: GCA_903798295.1. Classification (NCBI taxonomy): domain Eukaryota; kingdom Viridiplantae; phylum Streptophyta; class Magnoliopsida; order Lamiales; family Oleaceae; genus Fraxinus; species Fraxinus nigra. The sequence continues at coordinate 5,746 of CAIGRH010252291.1, read as the reverse complement.
CGTACGAAAGAGGATTTTGTGATTAGAATGCAACATTCATCCTTTACGAGTAACGGGGCTGAACAAAATCTCTCCCTTGGCGCATTCGAAGACAGGAGGATTTCATTACTTGGTGTTGATCGCAAAAATGAGTCTGCATCTGCAGACTCTCTATTTCAGATGGACTTGAATGGTCAGCAGAGTGACCAAAATTATGGCAAGGACTTGGTAGGTGAAAAGAACCTCTCTGTCCTAGAGCACTCTGTCGGTTTGGATAATCCGTCACTTCAGCAATCTTTATATGCTGCTGAAAAGTCGCAGTCCGAGTTAAAAGCTTATATTGGTCACAGGGCCGAGGAGATGTATGTATATAGGTCGTTGCCTCTTGGACAGGACCGCCGACGTAATCGTTACTGGCAGTTTATAGCATCTCCATCTCAAAATGATCCTGGATCTGGAAGAATATTTGTTGAGCTCCAAGATGGCCAATGGAGGCTTATTGATACTGAAGAGGTATTTCTGGCATTTGTCATTTTATTTGTTTTAATTTCATTGGTAGATAGGCATTTGTCCTTTTATTTGTTTTAATTTCATTGGTAGACGACTGCTAAGAGGTAGTATCCTGTGTTTGTCATTTCTCGTTAGTAAGCGGCTTCTTTGGTTGCCCCTTTTGTCAAGAACCATTTCTTTCATTACAAGGTTTGCAGGAGATTTGTGAATTGACACATATATAATGTTTGGTTATTTATGTTACTCAAGCCTCTTGTCATGGTGAGATTGGTGGCTTCTTGCCCAGCAGTGGCATCATCTGATCATTTTGTGCCCCCATCCCCTTCTGTGCTTTTTCTCTCTTCCAGGTTCCAGCTTAGGTTGCTCTGAACACAAAAATAGTTCGTGAAGTGGTAGTACTGCTTTTCCTTTTTCAATAAAATGGAATTATGACCACATCATTGAAACAATTGAATGACTGCAAACGTATCTGCAATTCTTTCTATACCATTGTTATTGGCATCAAATATCCAGTTTTGAGAGATCAGCATTTAACGGAGTTTTCCTTCTTTCTACTACATGCAGGGCTTTGATGCTTTGTTGGCGTTGTTGGATGTTCGTGGGGTTAGAGAATCTCATTTGCGTTCAATGTTGCAAAGAATTGAAACATCTTTCAAAGAAGCTGCCCGGAAAAACTTGTTATGTGCGAATTCTGGTCAGCATGTTGGTGATGAAGTCAAGAAGGAAGTTCTGGAAATGGAATCTAAACCTGTTGCCTGTTCCAGTATGGAGAGCCTCAAGAACATGGTCTCCATACCAGATTTCATTTCACAAGAATTTTCTTCATCTGCCATTGAGCTCAGCAGAAATGGAACAGAGGATAAAGGTGCCATGGAAAGATATAGAGATTCTGAGAAGTGGATGTGGGAAGAATGCTTTAATTCTAATATATTGTGTGCCTTGAAGTATGGAACACCAAGAAGCCAACAATTGCTGGAAATTTGTGATTGTAGTCATGCTAAATGCTTTTGTGAGGATAATCACTGTCCATGTCATAGGACTTCCAGCAGTACTGCCAATAACATAGGTTTTTCTGAACATGTAACTCAATGCGAAAGGAAATTACGTGAAGAGTCTGATGGGGTTCTGCACAAGCTTGACCTTTCAGTTCCTCCAAGGATCAGATTGCTCAAAGCTCAATTAGCAACAATTGAGGTCAGGATGTAATGCATACTTGGAAATTTAGTATATACTTGTTAATGTCAGTTCAAGGCCATATAATTCTTAGTTGTTAGATGTCTATATCTCTCACTTTATTGTGAAACAAATCTTGGCTTTGCAGGCGTCTATTCCTCAAGAAGCACTTGAACCTATTTGGTCTGATACCTACAGAAAATCTTGGGGCATGAAGTTGCTTATGGCGTTAACAGCTGAAGACCTTCTTCGGGTCTCTCTCTCTCTCTCTCTNCTTGGAAATTTAGTATATACTTGTTAATGTCAGTTCAAGGCCATATAATTCTTAGTTGTTAGATGTCTATATCTCTCACTTTATTGTGAAACAAATCTTGGCTTTGCAGGCGTCTATTCCTCAAGAAGCACTTGAACCTATTTGGTCTGATACCTACAGAAAATCTTGGGGCATGAAGTTGCTTATGGCGTTAACAGCTGAAGACCTTCTTCGGGTCTCTCTCTCTCTCTCTCTCTCTCTCTCTCTCTCTCTCATCACTGGCCCCTGATCTCTCTACCAACTTCTTCTGGTGTGTTCTTGCTGCCGTCGGTCTTAAAATAACCTTTTGAATAGCAAATTAGAAATTTTTTGCTGATTGAAGCCTAAATCATTCTTGAAATTTAGGTCTTGCCATCTTGTTACTGAATAACATACAGACCATGATCTTATAACAATGAACAGATTGTCTGACATCCCACTGGATGGCAGATAGGATGTGGTACCTGTTGAAGTTAAAACTTGTCTCTTGCTTTGATACGCGATCTCCTGTATTTGCTTTGTGAATTTTCTCTTACAATAGACATGAAAACAAAGTCATATCTTTGGGGGCTCCAGAAACTAGTCACCTGGGGAATTTGATGCAAGAAAATAAAGGACATATTGGGCGAGAATTGTTCTTTTAACAATATTTGTAGTACTAGACCACAATCCATGTTAACTACCCCCAGGGGTTTATATACCCGAGTGTTAAAAGAAATAATTGGGCTTCGTATCCCATTTTCTTTACTATATGAACTTAGGAGTCTTTAATGGAATACAAAGAAAATAATGGAAATGATTTTTGTTATGCCCTAAAATGCTGATTCGTTGATACTTATATATTCCACTTGGTTGCTTTCTTTCTGATATTCAAATGGTGTTTTCCTTCTATTATAGTTATTTAGCAAAATATTGTTTAAGCTATTGTCTTATTCCACATCACCCTCCAAATGTGTCCGTGAACCTATCATCGGAATAAGATTGACTTTTCATGATCTTCTCTAAATCTCTCCCCTTTGGTTGTGGTGTATTTCCAGACTTTGACATTATTGGAGGGTGGCCTGAAGAGGGACTTCTTGTCGGCAAATTTCGAGACCACCAGTGAACTGTTGGGTTCCTGTAACCTTAAAGGATGCCCTGATGATAATTCATCCAAACTTGATGCAGTTATGGTACTTCCATGGATACCTTTGGCAATTTCTGCGGTGGCCTTAAGGCTGATGGAGCTTGATACATCCATTTGTTATACGCCGGAGCAGAAAAAGGATTTTCAGAAAGATAGTAGATCCGGATACTTCATTGTAAGTACTACTCCTTTTTGGTATTACTAGATGAAAATAATTTCTTTCCAGTTTAGATACGTCTGTTGTTGTGCCTTCTAACATGCATTATTGTGTTTCATGGGTATTATTTTCATTCTCCTTCTTCTTTAGGGGGTGTGTTACCAACATTGCCTACATATTAAGCTGGCGTAAACACGGTTGAAAATGAAAGCTTTCATGTCGGTTCTATCTTTCTCATTCTATAATTTGGCAAAGTAGTATCCAATATAATCTTGTCCAAAATGGGGTCTCAACTCTTTGAGAAATAATTTACGAGAAAAGAAATATATGTGGATATACCTTTTGTGTGTCTCAAATTTGAAGAATCTGTTGTGACATATTTTAGTACTAATTGAGGGGTTCTCGCTCATGATAATAATGATCTACCATTCTCTCACCTTCTATGTTTGAACGATGAGACTACCTAATCCATTGCAGTCAAACTGATAATTTTGAGTTCTGAGATCTTTGAACACCCATCCCTAAATGATTTTCTGGTCCAAGCTTCAGTTTGAATTGAATGTTTGTCATTTATGTATATTCAGAAACTTCCATCGAGATGTTCTTCTCTAGGGAACGGATTAGATAATATACTACCACAAGTTGGGAATCTGCAACAAGACAATCTTAATGGACGTACGAGCTTGAAACGGGGCCGGGGACGCCCAAGAGGTTCAAGTCGCCCACACAGTGGAAAATCACAGAGAAAGGCCATCAATTCCAGAAATGAATCAGGTCAAGTAATCACAACAAACAATTATGAACTTCCAGGGTGGAAAGGTCGGCCACGTGGGCAAGGAGGCTGCAAGAAGGGCCGACGTTCAGTCAGAAGTAGGCAAAAGCCAGTGAAGAGAGCAGTAGAAGTATCCCATGAGAAAGCCAAGGATATAACCTTCGATGAAATCCCGAATATAGGTCAGCAGGAATGGAATTTAGCAGAAACCCCTATAGAGGCTGAGGGTGCTGAAAGCACTAGCAGTTCTGAAAGATCAGCATTTGATGATTATAATGGTCCAGGGTCAGCGGACGAATTTGACGAAGCTATAGCACACAATGTAGATTTCAGAGCTGGAGAAGATGATGAAGTTGAGCACGAAGAAGATGGAGATGGTGATGATTATATTGATGATGATGTTGAAGGATATTTTAATGGTGATTATCATGAACCAGGAAACACATCTACAGGTGGAGAGCAAGTCACGAACATAAATAGAAGTTCAGATAGAGGTTCATCATCATCATCATCTGATTATAGTTATTAATATAAATGTTAACTTCAGAAGAACATGGGCAGTGATAACATCAGAAGATATGTAGCTGTGGGAGAAGAGGTAAAGATGCTCTACTGCTAGCATGGATTTCATATTAGAAGCATCTTCCTAACTGCTGTATAAATCTTTTTATGATGTAAAAACAAGTACTGGTTTCAGTTGATGAAATGTAGAGACTACCATTAAAAATGCTTTTCTTCTCTAAAATTCTCTGTTGCATATCCATTGGTTCGGGCTTGTCTTCATGTTTCGGCATTTTGTTGGCCTATTTGTTGAATCCTTGGCTGGGCCTGGCCATAAAATATTATGTGATCTTTATATGTTTTATGGAAAAATAATAAACCTGAATGGAATGGTGTGCTAAGATGAATTCTGTTGCATACTCTATTGTAGTGAGAGAAAAATTTTCCCTTTACATGCTGAGTTGGATGATGAAACTGCTAGATGGAGTTTCACCTTGAATTGGGGGTTTTATGCTTGGGGACGGTTTTTCACCCGAAACAGGGGATTTATACGTGGGATTTCTCCAAGTTGAAGTAGAAGCCCAATGAAGAAGAAGAAGAAATTGCAATGTTTTATGCATATTAAAATCTTAGCTAATTCTAAAAAAATATAGAAAGGTCCAAAGGAATTTAATGAAAAATAAATAAGTGAATGGATTTAGAGTGATATTTTTTTACTCAAAACTTCCATGGGTGTAAATAATTGTTCCCTATTTATAATGGTATTTCTTTTTAACTAAACTAATTATATCATATAAGTAAATAAAAAAATGTGAAAAATTACAACTTAATAAAGAAGAAAAAATGAAAAATATTTTAAATATAAAGTAATAAAAAAGTTCAAAACTATATAAATTAAAGGTTTAAAATGAGAAATACTTGTTTTTTTGCTGACATTGGAGAATTTCTCACTACTAAAATATATATACCTCCTTCTCTTAAAAGAGAGAACGTGAGATTCACTATTCATTTTTGTCACATTACTTTTCACATTGACCTGGTTTGAAACCGGTTTCGTACTGTTCAAAAAAATCGGCCGACTTCAACTGAAAAAAAAATAAAAAAATTGCCGACGTATTTTCTGTTGATATTTTATAACCGATTTCTATATTAGTCAATAAAAAACACACAAAATCCAAAAAAAAAAAAAAATGCCGACATACATTTTCTGCCCTATATATAAATCCATGCAAAAAC
>CAIGRH010252196.1:0-11900 GCA_903798295.1 Fraxinus nigra | reverse complement strand
GTTAAGGCAGGAGGCCGTTGAAGGGAACAATTTGTATATTTAGAGCCTGACTGTCACGCGATTCTAAGAATAAAGATCCAGATCAAAATTAAGATAAAATTACCATTTCTTGTTAAATTTTGAAAGAATTCTCTTAAGATCCTAGAGAATCACAGGAATTATTCATGATATTTGAATTATTATTTATCATGATGTTTATATCATTATTTCATGACGTTTATATTATTGTATTTAAAAATGCTAGGATATATAATTGAAAGATTAGATAATTTATTATAAAGAATATTAGGAAAATAAAAAATATTTGATCTCAACTAGAAAATATAAATATGTTATCTGAAGAATATAAAAAACTTATAAAAAATATGAATAAAAAATCGCAGATTATGCTAATCTACTAGATCATTGAATAGATTTATATTTTAAAATTTAGAATAGGAGAAATTCATAACAAATCCAGAACTTACTCTAAAGAGGAAGGATATATTATGCAATATATGAGAATTCGTTTCATTAAGGATAAAATAAATTTTTGCATAAAAAACCTAAATAGGCCAATTATAAAAGTCTCCCTTGTTTAATTTGGCACAACCAGCCGTGTTGCTGAACATTCAAGTCAACTCAAATGACCTCAACTTGCATTTCAATATTCATTAACCCAGGCCCGGTTATGTGGTGAGGTGAATGAGGCCTACGCCTCAGGCCCAAAATTGGAGGGGGCCTATTTTTGGCCCATTTTTTTTCCCAATACAGGATGGCCATCATCTTTGGCCCAACTGTAATTTTCTTAATTAAAAAATGGAAAATCAATTTTCATTCTCTCCTTCAACCCGACTCCAACCGGGACGCCGACGTCGTCTCTTCTTGACCGACGACCAGTCGACCTCGTCCCCGTGATTCCTCCAGTCCTCCTTCCCTTCCCTTTACTCTTTCACAAACCACGAGTTTCACACATTTCACAACTTTTTTCAACCTAAACGACCTAATTGCATGAGTCGCAACATGACGCCGCAACTCCCCAATCCTCTGATCAGTCGACAATCCACAGTTGAACTTTGAACAATAAACCCACATAAAAAATTCAAGAAAATAAAGCCATTTTTGTGGATTCTTCATCACATGTACTTAAACGAAACTGAATTAGACAATCTGAAAATGGTACCTTTTTGTTTTTTTCGTCACTTTTAGTTTCTGTTATCAGAGTATTCACTGTGACAAGGGTTTTGAATCAGTGTAGTATTTATGATGATTAATTAATTTTTATTGACTGGGCTTGTCTTTTCTTGGGAAATGACGGTCATTGATGCTTTAGTTTTTGAAGAACTACTTAAAGTTAGGTGGAAAAATTGGTTCTGCATTTAATTTTGCTTAAACAAAGCCATAAATGTCCCTTTTCAGTTGTTTATGAGTGGCTAATTTAACTGTTTCTGAATTTTCATTTTAATATGTTGTTCTTACTGTGTGTTTTCCCCTCTAACTGTAGCCTTTAATTGACTATTATATGATTTATTTCAAAATTTTACCCATTCTTGGACCCTCATGTTGATGACTTTGCTCTTGATTCCTTATTCCTGAATATTTTTTTCCCATGTGATTTTGTCCCAATGAAATGTTAAATTTTTATTTCAAACTTGTGAGATGTGAAGGCGGGATTTTCAAGGGTGTGAATTGTGATTGCACAATTTTCGTCGAAATTTTACTTCTCAAGTAAGTGATGGCTTGTCCTAACTTGTTATTGNGTTTTCCCCTCTAACTGTAGCCTTTAATTGACTATTATATGATTTATTTCAAAATTTTACCCATTCTTGGACCCTCATGTTGATGACTTTGCTCTTGATTCCTTATTCCTGAATATTTTTTTCCCATGTGATTTTGTCCCAATGAAATGTTAAATTTTTATTTCAAACTTGTGAGATGTGAAGGCGGGATTTTCAAGGGTGTGAATTGTGATTGCACAATTTTCGTCGAAATTTTACTTCTCAAGTAAGTGATGGCTTGTCCTAACTTGTTATTGAATATATTGAAAATGTTTGAAACATTGCCAACTTATATAACTGTGGTTTGATCGGCTCATATGATTGGTTATTGTATATGATCAATTATACAGGCACATGTAGTAATTATTTTGTTCTTTATATTTGTTTGTTGTTTTACTGCTAAATTTTAAGCTAGCAATAGATTGCACAATACACTATTGAATTTTGCATTTACGTTGATCTTGGAGGGCCTAATTTATGGATCTCGCCTCGGGCCCGAAAATTACATGATCAACCCTTCATTAACCAGGTCAATATTTACATTGCCTTGAACCATCCTTGAACCATCCTTGAAACTTCCGAGTCAACTCATAGAAGTCGCCCTGAATTCTCCTTTATAATCACAAAATCCCACTAGCAAAAATATAAGAACAAGAAACAAAACTTGCTTTCCACAGCAGATAGTTTATGGAGTTTTTCAACAAAGCCAAAGCTGTTCGACTCAAAAGCCATCTCGACAAGTACTTAATAGCAGATGACGATGAACAAACAGTCCGACAAAGCCGCAACGGCGGCGCCTCCAAGAAGGCACGGTGGACGGTGGAGCTTGTGGAAGGGAATCCCCACGTAATCCGCCTCAAGGGCTGCCACGGGAAGTACCTTACCGCCACCGACGAGTCTTTTCTCCTCGGCATGACTGGAAAAAAGGTTCTGCAAACAGTTCCGGCGGCAATGAAGGATAATTCAGTAGAATGGGAGCCCATAAAGGAAGGGTATAAAGTGAAACTGAGAACTAAAAGAGGTAAATTCTTGAGGGCCAATGGCGCAACGCCGCCGTGGAGAAATTCTGTAACTCATGATCTGCCGCACAGAACCGCCACCCAGGATTGGATTCTGTGGGAGGTGGAGGTGGTGGATATATCTGTATTGGATAATGAGTATATATCGAGCGGCGCCTCCAGTTTTTCATCGGAATATGAATATTCGGATTCAAGCACTCGTTCACCATCAATTACCTACGAGAGCCGGGAGAATAGCTTGCAATCCGGCTCCGCGCCAATCGTCGCTTCGCAGAGCCGCTGGCCGTCGATTGTATCGGATAGGTCCTCACACACAAGTGGAAGACAGGTACATTTCCAAACTCAGTTATATTTGTTACCGATTAAGTCCTGATCAACAATTTACGGTCGAGAAAACACAGCATTAATTTTGTTCTACATTTCTTGAATATAGGGTGGAATGGAGTTCTTCAACAAAGCTAAGGCAGTTAGACTCCAAGGTCATCTCGGCAAGTACCTGGTGGCAGATGAAGACGAAGAAACAGTCCGGCAGAGCCGCAACGGTGCTTCACACAAGGCACGATGGACAGTCGAATTCATCGAAGGAAAAAACACAGTAATCCGCCTTAAGAGCTGCCATGGATGCTACCTCACAGCGGTGGATGAGCCATTTCTTCTCGGCATGACCGGAAAAAAGGTTTTGCAAACTATTCCGACAACAAAAATGGACACTTCAATTGAATGGGAGCCCGTAAAAGAGGGAAATTATGTGAAGCTAATGAGTAGGGAAGGGAAATTCTTGAGGGCTAATTGGGGAACGCCGCCATGGAGGAATTCAATAACTCATGATATTCCTCATAGAACTGCAACTCAAGACTGGGTTTTGTGGGGAGTGGATATTATGGATATTTCTATATTGGATTCGGATCCCGAGTCGATGACCTCTAGTTTTTCTTCTTCGTCGGAGGATTATACAGGTTCGCCGGATACAGGATCACCTGCTATCCAATCTAGAAGACCATTGAATGAATCCATGAAACAGGTATTTTCTTCTAAATTTACAATGCAAGAACGAGTTTTTTCTTTACTCAAGACGATTCAACAATTGCCTATTTTGAAGCGGTTTGCATTTTATTTACGTGCAAAATTATTTTAGTGAAAGAATATGTGATTTAAAATAAGTTAGAAGAAATTAATTTTTTAAGAATTGGGTTCAAAATCGAGGAGTTTGGCACATTTTAATTCCACTTTTTCCCTTCTTGAAAACATGGTATTTAGCCACCTTCCAATAATTTATGTAAAATACAAAGATAAAATATACAAAGATTCCTTTCATTCTAGCATCATTTGCTATTCTTGATTCCATTTCAATTATTAATCATAATTTCTGCCAAGCAAGGCTAAGTAACTTGCAAAGAAACAGATCCAAGAATTGTTGGGGCTATAATAATAATTCAAAAGGACGCCAACTTGCATAATCTCCAGCTCATACGTTGAAATTTCCAAGTACCCTAACCTAAAAATATATATAATAATACCTTCAATTTGGCCTAATAGATACAAAAAAGGAAATAGAAAAAGAAGAAGTGGGACCTACTAAACTGCATGTTGGAAACGAACGACCATTTCAATTTGTCAGAATCAACCTTTTTCAATTGTTACGTGTTTGAGTCGCATTATTTTGTAATAATTTATTTTAAAATAGTAAATTGATGGAGAATGTGTGGTTGAAAAAAATAAAAATTATTGATGTGATGAAAAATATTATTTTATTGAAAAATGTATAATTGAAAATGAGTAGAAAAATGAAAATCTTAATGTATACTAGACATGAGCTTAATATATTTTGTAGGGTTTTTATTTTTTCACATCACACTTTTCTCCAAAAAGGACCAAATGAATGTTTGATCAAAGCCAAATCCATCTGCGGATCTTTCTGCAAAACCACATAACAGAAATTATCCTCTTCATCTTTACCAAAATCAAACAAAATAATATAGATTGGTTCATAATGTTTTTGACACATTTCATAATTTAATCCAATTTCATCGAGTTATCTTTTTTTCTTATTTTCAGGCTTCTGGCATGGAATTTTTCAAGAAAGCAAAATCTGTCCGGCTCAAGAGCCATCATGACAAGTATTTAATAGCAGGTGACGATGAAGAATCCACGATCCAAGATCGTGCTGGCTCATCGAAGAATGCTAAATGGGAGGTTGAGTTTGTTGTAGGCGTGGACAATATCATACGTTTGAAAAGTTGTCACGGAAAATACCTTGCAGCCTCGGATGAGCAATTTCTTCTAGGCGTGACCGGCAATAAAGTTGTTCAAACTTTTCCAAGAAAATTGGATTCATCGGTTGAATGGGAGCCAATAAGAGATGGTAAGAAAATAAAGCTCAAAACAAGATACGGGGGTTATTTATGCGCAAATGGAGGTTTGCCTCCTTGGAGAAACTCGGTAACTCACGATATTCCTCATAGGCATCACGATTGGATTTTATGGGACGTCGATATTGTTGAGATTCTACAAGAAACACCACCAAAAGTTTTGCAATCTGAGTTGTTAGAGGATGATGTAAGCTCATCATCCTTTCGTCTAATGTCCCTTTCATTCCCAAATGTTCAGGTTTGTTCTCCTTTTTGGCATGTAATTACACAGTTTTTGACAATTTTAGTCTACAATCTTGTTCAATATTGCGAACTAAATGTTACAGGATCAATTTTGTATCTGCTAGTTACTAAAATATAGATCAATATCTCCTCGAATAAGCAATTTAATCCTATTAAAATTAAAAAACGAGCACATGGATTCCTAGAACGGTCTAATCAAACGGGCGACCATCTTGTAGAGGGATGTTAATGGATAAATCCCACAAACTTACTTCTATTTCTGTGTATACTATGATTGTGTGTAATTTATATTCTCATACATGGCTTTTTCAATGCTCAGCCTGGTGGTTTGTCTGATGATTTGCCGAGAAAATCTGAAGGAAGGCTTATATATTACAACGTCACCGATGATTATGGTAACGTTAATGATGCGATTGAAGGGCCTTCTTTTCAATTCAAAGGGCATGGATTGGAGGAATTGAAAGAGAAACTAGTGGAAGAAACGGGGCTTGAAAACATAATTGTTTGTTCGCGTAATCGAGTAAATGGAAAGTTTTATCCGCTTCGGTTGTCTTTGCCTCCCAACAATGCAACTATGCATGTTGTTGTAGTTCCCTCAACATCCACAGGTTCGTATACTTTGTGCTTCAATAGTACTTAACGCTATAATGAACACATTTGCAGTTTCTTTTTCTTTTATAGAGTGATATCCAATCTTGACTAAGCAGACTTTATTTTGACAGTGGCGAGTGATTTTATATCGGAGACTCTCTCTTCTGCATAATGTGTTCGTCGTCTCAGATAAAGAAGCAGAATCTCTATCCATACAGTGTTGTGATTACCACAATTTTTCGATTATTTCGAGGATAAGCATTGAATGTGCTGTCCCTGCTGATGCTACTTTCCAATGTAAAAAGCTTTGTGGACGTTTTCTGGTTGTCGGGGAGCTTCAATTGCGCTCCAATCATTGATCTTTAAATCTCTTGGAATGGTATATCTTATCCTTGTGTCATACGAGATGAAATGATAAAATCAATTAAATGTGTAGTTACGAGAAATATTAACCATGCTTGTTTGGTAAACTTTGTTAGAATTTTATCAACTTTTGACTAAACGTCCAAGGTTACCCTCCAAAACACCAAGGTTTGGCCACAAAGATTCTCGACTTTCTGATATAAGAACAAAACTATGCATACTGAGTATCACCAAGTTACCATAGACCTATTCGACCCACAAACAAGAACCACTTAGGCTTTACAAACCAGAGAAATAAATCAAGAAATCATGAAGAAGAAGACTTGAGAGAGATGTGAAATCAAACTACTTGGTGCAGAAGGTTTACAAACTTGCGGCTTTACATGACTTCATTGATCATACCAGAAAATGGTAGCGGAGCCAGAATTTTTGACTTGGGGAGAGTTTATTACGGTCGATCATTAATGACAAAGTTGTAGCAGGCAAAAATAGCGTCATTTGAAGGAAATAATAATTTTAAAATAAACAAATCAACCTTTGATTACAAAAATTCCGAATAAATCAAAAAAATTGAGAAAATAAATGGAAACCGTAGTTTTCCATGTACATAAATACAAATATAAAGCAAAATTAAAATACAAAAGATTTAGGCATGATATAAGTGGAGGAAAAAAATATTTTTATGCTTGAGTTAACTAAAAATAAATTAAAAAACTCACAACTAATACAGTAAAACTTCTGTAAAATATTAATTTTGGGATTGAGAAAATTATTATTTTAGGGGTTATTAATTTATCGATAAATAAACATTTATTAATTTATAGAGTATTTTATACCTTTTTAACTTGTATTATATTTTTCTATAATATATGTCAGCGCACAAAAATGCACACACATACATACATTAAAGAGGAAACATTAATGTAAATGGCTTCAAATTTAATTCTTGAAATATTAATCGTTCAAATTATTTCATGTATATATGGAATAAAACTTCTATAGCAATTAGTTTTAATTTAAGACCCCCAATCATTCTAAATTTCATACATTTTTTCTACTATAGCATTTCATTGAAATGTGTTAAAAAGTTTGCAAAATTCAGTCAAATGAAGATATTAATGTTGAACCAAAAGTTAATGAAGATGAAGGAAACAATGGATTGTGTGAAACTATTTTTAGTCTATGCTATAGAAATGCAATGAATGTCAAGCACATTTTTAAATTATTCTAGTGAAAATAAAGATATTATTCAAGGGGTACTTAATACACCTATCAATGATGATCATGATCTAGATCAACCATTTCTTTAAAAGAGGCATTTCAAGCAGTCGTAAATAATTAATTTGTACAAAATGAAAAAAAAAATATGTCAAATGTAGTAATGCATTGGAAAAAAAAATTAAGAATGAAATTGAGTTTGGTTTGGGTACAAAGAAAAAGTAAGACTTTAGGTACATATTTTGAAAAAGAGACGAATTGAAAAAAGAAATTGTCAAATTAAATTTTTAATTTGTATTAATATGAACTTTTATGAATTTAAGCATTTATTATTTTATATATTTGTTATTCTTAAAGGATCTCAAAAAGAATTATTATCTTATGTATTTAACGGATTATTAATTTAGTTCATTGTCCCAAATTTGAGCCTAAGAATTTTATTATTTAAGCGAGATTATTAATTTATTGAATATTCATTTATCGAAATTTTATTGTACTAGAATCATCCCATAGTAAACAATTTGCAAACCTTTCTGAGTAAATAGCCATTCATTCAACTGATTTGTGCTGAGATTGTATGTTAGAAATGTAACACCCCAAAATTTCAAATGCCTTGAAGTGTTACAAAAAAAATTCAATTTTCTTTGTATCAAAGGTGGAACAATAATATAATATTCTTTTAAAAAAATAAGTGGAATATTCATAAATTTAAATTACACATGAAAATTGTATCTTAGAAAAAATAACATAATCACTAATAAAATAACATGTTTTTGACCGAATTAAACTAATTAATAATTTGAAGACAGAAAAACTTAATGTTTATTTTTCTCCGAATCTCATTGGCAGTCCGCATCACCATCCCACCACAGTCCCAATTGATCCAAAATAACCTGTAAAATTTTATAAGAGTGAGTATTTAAAAATACCAAATAAGATACGTGCAATTCACATACACAATTATATAACAATAAAATAAACACTTCATACCACTTTTTTTCTTATGAAATATATCGGTGATCAATCGACACACCCATCTTAGGTCATCTTAAATTTTCGTAGGATCTCTTATTTCTTAATAAAGAACCCGAAAGTCTACTGTCAATTCATACATAAATTACTGAATATAAAAGTATAAAGAAACAAACTACTTGCACAAGAGTATCTTACCTTGATTTTAAAAGGATAGAAAGAATAAAATCTTGCACGCACAAGATCTTATATTTTTCTATAATTTTTCCTCTCATTCTCTCTCTACCGTGACTCTCTTTATTTTCTATGTGAAATAATGAGAATTCCTACAGTATTTATAGTTGAAATTTTCAATTGAGTTTGTATGCAACTAGAATTTAAAATGATGCATATAAGGAATTTGGATAAGAATTGATTTCGAATTATAGAATTACGATTATTTTTAAACTTTATCAAATTTAATCAAACTCTATCCAAATTACAAGAAAAATTATAATTATCAAAATCGACATTTATCACTATATTGATACATATTTATTTGGCTCAAATAAGATAGGAATTTAAAACATATTTCATTTTAGTCCTCATTTTTTTTCTTCAAAATATTAAAAATATAGTATATAAAACAAATAAAATTTCATTCTAAAATTTTCGGGGCAATACAAGAAAAGGAAAAAAATGTTTTTCACTTTTCTTTTAGATTTGGAATGGATAATGAATGAAATGTTTAGATTTGAAAGATTGTGTTAAATGTTAAGCATAAAATTTTGTCAATTTTACTCGTCGAAAAATTTACTTGTGCATCTCACCTAATGAAAATTTTAATATTATAGTTAATAGAATTGCTAAAATGATGAAATGTTAATCGAAATTAAATTTCAAATTTAGAAGGTTGGAATTGATTTTTCAATCAAGTTAAAGGTTAGGAACTAATTGCACAAATTTTCCATATGAAAAAGGTAAAATAAGATTCAGTTGTGAAGAACTTGAACCCTTGCCAATTAAAAAGAAACAAGGCTTTTATATCTCAATCAATTTATACTTTTTCTATTTTTATTGTCTTTTGTTTTCATATATAAAAATTTAAAAAAATAAAATAAAATCAAAGAACCTAGGTGTCCGAGCCCGTCCTAGTTGCCTCTGCCAAATGCAAAACATAAGAATCAAGAAAAAAAATAAAAAAATAAAAATCAATGTTATACTTGGTTAAAGTCAATATTAACAAAAAAAAAGGCTGCTTCTAAGTTTAATAAAAGTACTAAATTTGGGTTTGCTATTTGTACACCGAGAATTGACACATAGTGTGCAGCTCCCTCACAATAATGAGGTGAAATGTAAACTTACATCAATATGCTTGTTCCATTGTAGAACACAAAATTGAATAATTGATTAATTATGACTAAAGATTGCAATAGAGTCTTGAAGCTAACCAAGTCCAAGAAACATACATTTCAACCGCAATGCCTCCTTTGTGGTCTCATTTACACCCACATATTCAATTTCATTTGTGGACAATGTCAATATATGCTGTAACTGTGATTTTCAGTTAATACTAGCATCACATAGAATAAAAACATATGAAGTGGTGGATTTTCTATTATCTTTATTATTTTTCAATAGTTTACATAACTGAAAAAATGCGATGTTTTAACCCATTTAATACTTGGGAGAGGTTGAATACGTGTTTTATGTGAAATTTAAAGTAATAAAAATAACTTGCATCACGTTACAAATTATCTAGTCTAAATGTATAGAAAATCAACTTTGTAGTACAACAATTATAAAGGCAAGTGAACGCATAAAAAAGTAAGTAACATCAAAATTTGGTTATAAAGGAAAAATCCTTAAAAGAACTTTTCAAGAGAAAAAATCTATGGACACCTCGTGCCACCAAATGATCTACTATGAAAAGATAGAACTTACACATATGATCTAAATACAACTAAACCCTATTATACTCTGACCCCCAATATGTAATTACTCGAATAACTCCTCGATTGTGTGCTACAACACTTGCACCAAAACCTCTAGATTTCTTTTCCATTGTGGATCTTAAAAAAACAAAACTATGTTCACCTTTTACATCCATCAGAATTTTGAAAGGTAAATAGTAGAGGATTTTTTAGCGTTTCGATTTTTGAATGTATAAGAGAATTTTGATAATAATTTGTTTCTTCTTCACTAAGATCTTCTCTTCTATTTCTTTTGTCTCAACACACAATGAAAGAGAAGAGTTACC
The DNA here is from genome assembly GCA_903798295.1 of Fraxinus nigra. Classification (NCBI taxonomy): domain Eukaryota; kingdom Viridiplantae; phylum Streptophyta; class Magnoliopsida; order Lamiales; family Oleaceae; genus Fraxinus; species Fraxinus nigra. The sequence goes on along the minus strand of CAIGRH010252196.1, from coordinate 1,129 downwards.
ATTGTATATAAACTATAATTTATAGCTCCAGGTTTTTTAGTAGTATTTAGAAATTGACATAAGTAAAATATGATTTTCCATGTGTTGGACGGGCACTCAAGCGCCAACTTGACTCTAATCAAGCACACTTGGTTCTAGAAAACGTGCTTGAGTGACCTCTTGATGTTCATTGAGCACACTGTGCTCGAGTACCTTCTGGATATTTGTTAGGTTTTTTACGTAATTAGCAAGTCTGTGAACAAAAGAGACTAAAATTAATATGTTGTAAAAACTCAAGGAGTTAGTTACAAATAGTGAAAATTGTGTTATATTAGGTCTAGGGTTCGAGAATGGAAAAGAAGGAAAAACGACGACGAAATTTCGCTAGATTGTCGCCAAGATTTGACTCAAGCGTCAGAAACAGAAATTTCGTCGCTCGACTATCATCGAGCTTTAGCTCGAGCAACAGGATTAGCCGAAAAATTTTTAATCGCGATTTCAAGGCTTTTTGTCCGGCCCATTCAACCCTAACCCTATCATATAAATACCAGAACGCCACATAACATAATTTCGAAGGTTGATCATTGTGCAAACACATATTTTTCAAATTCTCTTCATCAATTATCATTCAACCTTCATATTGTGATTTGTTCTTGGCGGTGAAAAATATCACATCCACAATCCAAATACCAAACTGCTGTTTCCTACATATTTGTCAGAGTTCTGAAGATCAAGGGAAGGTGACTGGAGTTTCGGTTAGTGAAGAATGTGGTGTTCTTCGTTGATCCACATGAGATAGACGAATTGATAAAGTCAGAAGTTGCCGCAGGATCGCACAATCCGGAGGGCTTTGAAAACTACAGCTGAGAATTGGTGTAGGAGCACAAAATATAGGAGAGCTGTGGAAATTACAGTCACGAGTTCAGAAAGTTCATGTCTTTGTCTTGTTTCGCGGACTTTAAGTTCAATCGTTTATAGTGAATTTTGACTAACAAAGTGCTAAGAGTTTTTACCCAATTGAGGTTTTTTCATGATCATTCTACGTGTTATTTATTGCTTTATTTATTGTTTTCATATTATGCAGTATTCAAACATAGGATAATTGGATTGTATGCTTAACCATCTAGAAATAATTAATTAGTGACTTGTT
>CAIGRH010252192.1:0-14073 GCA_903798295.1 Fraxinus nigra | reverse complement strand
GAGGGGAGAGAATGAAAATAATTAAGGTTGAAATTGTGTAAGAGTGATTTAAATAAAAATTAATTCAAAATTTATTAATTAAAACCTGATTTATGTAATATTAAAGTTGATTTTGGATTTATGAAAATGTAACCTTAAAATCCTGTGAGGATGTAATTTCCTCTATAATTAATCGCTTGGGCCTCAAAATTCTAAGGGTCGACCTTGACAAAAATTATCAAGACATCCCCGATTTGGTTCTTGATCCATAAGACAGTGGTTCACTAGGAACACTCGCAACCCCACATCACCAGGCACAAGTGGCACCTAGACAAAAATCGAAAAAAGAAGGAATTCTCTTGAATTTTTTCCACGTCTTCGACCCGAATTCAAGTCTCGTGTATGAAGAAGGATTAATCTCTTAAAAAGGTGAGGGACAGTCAAGAAAAATAAGATAGGAGTGGTAATGTTCACCAAGAAAAAACGATCCCATACACATTGAAATGAAAGATCTTCGTGCTATGTTATAATTAGGGATGACAAAATGGTTCTTTGACTTCGTGCCGAGCTCCATTTTGGGGCAAAGACTCGAGCCCGAGCAAGCCCGAACGAGCCAAGCCCATTTAAAAAAATATATATATATTTGAAAACATCATATGTAGTCTGCAAGAAGGAAAAATAATAAAAAAAAAATCAAACAAGCCTGCACATTGCAGGCAATTGCGGAAAAAAAAATCAAGCCGGCTCGGCCCCTAAAGCTTGAGCCGAAAGCTCGGGTCGAGCCTCAATTTTTTGGCTAAACTTTTGCTCGGTTTGGGCAAAAAAAAAAAAAAAAAGCTCAAACTTTTTTTGCTCGAACCGAGCCCGAGCTTCGAGTTTCGGCCAGTTGCTCAGCTCGACTTGACTCAACTTGTTGACATGACTAGTTATAATTTTAGTTAGTCAAATAAATTTTTTATCCACACTCTGTGAACTCACAACTCATTATTTACACATTTAGTGAGATTTGCAACTTAAATTTTAATTTAATCAACTCTTTCTGATCACGTTTTTAAGCTAAACTAGACAAACTAAATTAGCGAGACTTGTGGTAAAATTTATCAATTATAGTGCAGATTTCCAATGTTTTTTATTGNCTTGTTGACATGACTAGTTATAATTTTAGTTAGTCAAATAAATTTTTTATCCACACTGTGAACTCACAACTCATTATTTACACATTTTGTGAGATTTGCAACTTAAATTTTAATTTAATCAACTCTTTCTGATCACGTTTTTAAGCTAAACTAGACAAACTAAATTAGCGAGACTTGTGGTAAAATTTATCAATTATAGTGCAGATTTCCAATGTTTTTTATTGAATGTGAGATGACAAGAATGATTCACGTAAACAAGAAATTGCTGGCTGGCTGAATCGCAAGAAAACTTCAGCAATCTTTCATCCATATTTGACATGAGAAAAGTCGTGTTAAAAACTCTCAGATTTCCCACGATAATCAAGGTTCTCAAAACCTAGGATTCAGTCATCAGAAATTCAAAGGTCCATGCTCAAATGATCCCAAGATTACACACACATCTCTTTCCTTCAGTTTCTTACAAACTATTTCATACCTCTGCCATCTATATGAAGTCAAGTAAAATGTAACTAGATTATGTTTTCAAGTTCTAAGATCCTTGTAGCATCTCCATCATATAAAACTAAGCAACTTAAAGTAGCTTGAAAGTTCCCGTACCATCGACAAGCCCACTAATCTTCTTTGAAGCAGCAGCCAATGTATCTTCGCTTTTGCAGAATGCAAATCTGATATATCTTCTCTGGTAGCCAAGTGCAGCCTGGGAAGAATCCTCTGCAGATAAACCAGTATGAAAAAAACCGCACCCTGGTACTGCCACTACCCCTGCTTGTTTAATTAGTTCCTCGACGAATTCAACCTGCAATGCCAGTGCCACTGGAGCTTTTTATCACTATCCTCATTTCAAAATTTCATCCAACCATGAAAAACACACGAAAATTTGCAAACTCAATTTTTTCTTTGTTGTTCTATTCTTTTTGGCTGGTCGGAAGAACAAAATATGCAAGGACAACCCTGATTTGATTCTTGACCCACAAGACAGTAAATAACTAAGGCAATCTGGCCAAGAATGAAAAAGGGTAAGAAGAAGAAAGAAAGAGAAAATAATTCACTCTGAATGAAACAGTACTTGCTGGCCAAATTTTTGGTTGGAAGATAAATAACCAATTATTGGAAATTGTTGACTTTAATGTTTGGTAATCCAACAAGTTTTGGAAGCCCAATACAATACACGATGCATGCAGGAATATTTGAATAGATCTGTCGAAAATAGCACTTACCAGCAAAAAGTACGCTAGTTTGAGAACACTCAAATTGTAAAACGTGACTTGAAAAGAAACAAAAAAGAAAGAGTAGTTACATTTTAAAAATGCACAACCAATTAACTACTATGCATTAGCCAACATAGAATTCAGGGATGGAATAATGTAACTATTATCAAGACTTTGGACCGACTGGCTACATTTTCATGGAGGCATGTGATATAAGACGAAAACATTAGCATTAAACAAGGATTTTACAAATCCTGAGCAATGGATATGACCAATAATCGTATAGTTCTGCTTGCTTATATCACATGCCTACATTTTCATGGAGGCATGTGATATAAGACGAAAACATTAGCATTAAACAAGGATTTTACAAATCCTGAGCAATGGATATGACCAATAATCGTATAGTTCTGCTTGCTTATATGACTTCAGTAGGAAAAAAAAAAGAGAGAATTAATGTCATCGAAGACTTTCCAGCTATTTGCAGCAATTATCATAAGCATGTTTGGCTAAGTTTAAAAGTAAAGACTTTACTGTCAAAAAGGTAAGATTTTCTATTGAAAATCCAAACAAAAAAGTAACTTCTAAAAAATCTCAAACATGTTTGGCAAAAAATTACTAAAAGCAACTTTCAAGCTTAGCCAAGCATGTATGTGCAGAAAAGTATGTACTTACATCAGAAAGAGTGCAGCTCCTTGGAAGAGGTGCAAATACAAAAAAGGAACCCTTGGGCTTAAATTGCATCTTGAAGCCAACCTTTTCAAGCATGTCAACTACGAAATCTCTTTTCAATTCATAATGAATGTGTGTCAAACACCCACTTAATGTCATCGAAGACTTTCCAGCTATTTGCAGCAATTATCATCAGCATATTTGGCTAAGTTTAAAAGTAAAGACTTTACTGTCACAAAGGTAAGATTTTCTATTGAAAATAGAAACAAAAAAGTAACTTCTAAAAAATCTCAAACATGTTTGGCAAAAAATTACTAAAAAGCAACTTTCAAGCTTAGCCAAGCATGTATGTGCAGAAAAGTAAGTACTTACATCAGAAAGAGTGCAGCTCCTTGGAAGAGGTGCAAATACAAAAAAGGAACCCTTGGGCTTAAATTGCATCTTGAAGCCAACCTTTTCAAGCATGTCAACAACGAAATCTCTTTTCAATTCATAATCCTAAGCACAAAGCATAAATGGTCATTGACAACTTCCATCTATAACAAATACGATGAACTATCATAGAGCAGGCTATAGAATGCTGAATGCATTTGGAGTATATGGATTCAGATTGCATGATGAATATAAATTGGGACAGATTCACAAATTCACTCGAATAATATAAGGAGTTCGCTAAGTATTTAAAATCTAGAGTATTAAATAAAAAATTATCTATAGATGAAGATAATTTCAAATTAACTCCAATTTTTGGTGGATTTTATCTCCATAATCAACAACCTATCATGCTACGAATGAGTTGACTAAGATGTGAAATTCATAGTTCATTGTTCCCAATCCTTTGATTTGGATGAATTCTTAATGCTTCAGAATCTTACTCTTCTCAATGAATCAAAGTATGCATGCGGACTCCTCAAAGCAGTCAAAGCAGCTTCCTGGAAAGGTGCAGGAGCAGAATCTGTAATTTTAATATGAATGTTTCTAATAGCAGAAGCAATCCAAGCTGGGGCAATTGCCCATCCAATTCTCCATCCTAACAATGTAATACAATTAACATAAACTCTTTTTTTGGCAAAGATAATAAAAGGCATCTGGTTTGCAAGGCAGAAATAAAACATCAAAGGCAGTATAAGCGAACTTTAGATAGTTTACAGATTTGTACCAGTTACACTAAAAGTTTTTGACAAGGAAGATGTCACAATGGTCCTCTTCTGCATTTCCGGTAGTGAGGCAAGTGATATGTGACTTTCCTCGTCAAAAGTTATATGTTCATATACCTGTGGGACCAAACAGATAAATAATTAATGTTGCAGGTAGGAAAAAAAGAAGAAGAAGAAGAAGAGGTGATGAAGAGAAAGCTACATGGACATTATGACTTCCCAAATCCACGGCATTTGGTTGCTTGACATATATTACATCAGAAGGAAGAAGCATACTAAAATTTGCATAGGGAGATGACAGATTTCTCTACCAATAAATAAACTCCATTCCAGTAAAATCTGGTATAAATTTTAATTGTCAAACTAGAACCAAGTATCCAAACAATACTGTGTGAGATTAGACATTAAGCATAGTTGGCTTATCTTAAAAAGAAGGAGAGGTTACTTTTATGTATCCAAACAAGTAAATTTTTTTTTTTAAAGCAAAAATAGTTACTTATTATGGAAATAAATCTTGACTTATTGTCAAAACAAATAACCTATTTCTGATTTTAAGCTTAGCCAAACAAGCTCATAAAGCTGATTCTTCATGATTATTTACTTTACATTTCAGTCATTTCTTCATTGTACATTAGATAGCTTGTGTTTCTCCTCTTCCATCTCCCTAATATATTTGAAAGACTTGCTAACAACAAACAACTGCATACTAGAAAACACTATTTAAGATATGTTTCAAGATTAATAAGCATAAACAATAGCTTACTTATTCTTATAATTCCTTACTGCAATGAGACTAAATCCTCCATTATCCTCTTAATAACACTCAGTTGAACAACAAATTTATCCAAAAAAAATATTTTTTCGACTAATAAACGTCTATAAAGATGTGTTTAGTTGTTCATAAAAGAAGCCATTATCTCAGAAGATGATTGATATGAAAAGCACATAAGTAGTAGATAACCAAAGAAAGTTGTGCACCTAGCTCATATACAATAAGCAGTTGCAAATGTTTTTCGTACTTCATCTGTTACAGCTAGGATATTCCAGGTCTGGCAAGCTCCAGCAATGATCCCTAGCTCATCCTCGGAGAAAACTTTTCCAGTTGGGTTGTGAGGACTGTGTCACTAGTATTAGAATACTCGTAAAAGTCAACGTCATTACCATAGAACTATAACTTGTGATGATTCAACAGAACTCTATAAATTTTGTTCATCTGCTAATACAAAAGCCATGGGAGTAAGAACGTAGTAAAGATACCTTAAATATGACGCATGTCCAGTTCACAGTGAAAGAGAATTAACAAAAGGTTATCAATTTTTATAGTTACAACAAAAATATTAGAAATGTGAAGCTCTAGCATTAATATCAAGCTTATTCCAGCCGACAACGAGAACTTGTAAAAATAAAAAATGTATATCATCTATGATTCATCATTTAAAAGACCAAAATTTCTTAGGGTGTGTTCGAGCCCCATTTTTATGTAGAATAGGTTTTGTAATAGTGATTTTTTGGAGAATGTATGGTTAAAAGATTACTATAACAAGATAATGACTTCGATTTAAGTAGAGGCCTCAGAAATCAAAGAAGTATATTAGTTGCCATAAAACGTACAGAAACTCTCATAGTTGCAAAACTTTTCCAATTAAGACACGAACTCTCCCCCTTCAAACAAGTGACCCTGTTTTCCTTTTTAAAAGAAAATGTTGTACACCATACCTATTCAAAACTACAGCTTTTGTCTTCGTAGTAAAAGACTTCTTTAGTTTATCAAGATTCAACGTCCAATTAGGCGGATCGAGAGCTACATATACCTGTCATTTTCCATATAAGATAAGTGAAATTATAACTCCAATGTATTTATAAACTTTGACTAGCTTAATTAGTATACAATTATAAATTTCACGTTGCTCCAAAAAGAAGGTACTAATTAGATCAGCTTACCGGGACTCCTCCAGCCAGCCTAATACACGTTTCATATGTTTCATATGAAGGATCAAATAGTATCACCTCATCCCCCTGCTCAACTACTGAGGAAATGAAACAAAGACAAGCATGCATTATAAACACACCCTTAAAAGTAAAGAAATCTTTAAATTGATTAACCACGAGAATGTGCGATCCGAGACATTATACTTGCAAAGATGGTAGCCGCAAATGCCTCGGACTGCCCACAGCAAATAACTATATCTGTGAGGGGGTCAACATCCAGTTTTTGCATTTCCTTCATTTTACGGGCTACGTGGTCACATATCCCTTGCACATGCCTGTGGCATCAATAAAGAGACATCGGTTACTTATAAGGTCCCTCATAATCACCGCCAGTTACAGCCTGTAGGAACTTAAGAAGAATGTATACTTATAACAAATTCATATATATATATATATATTGGTTTTTCAACAGGTACTCATTACACTAAAGCCACCCCCCTTACCCAAACTCGAGTCTGCAACCAAAATATCAAACATGGACATGAAATAAGTCCATTTTCCTTGTACCCTCAATATCCCTCAATATTCCTGTCAATTTTTTCCACTTCAAGATTAAAATGCCTTGGTATAGAAGGCTGATGTTCACTTCGAATAGTATTTTGAGATCACTGATGTACAATCAGGTACTTTTTTATTGTATTTTTTACCAAAATTTTCAATTATTTGGAATGATTGATTATCAAAGTTCTTTGAGACTTGTGTCCCAAAAGGGTACTCATGAGGTATTTTCTTAATTTTCTATTGGTGTGTATATATCCTTTGCTCATACTTATAATGCTTCAGTCACTTTATATTTCATAGGGAGGGCATGGATTTCCTTTTTGGCAAGAAAAGTTACGAAGACGTAATAAGACATCTTTGGGTTGATATATGTACTTGCTTGAATATGTGATGGACTTCACAACGAGTATCATGAACTTAGTCTTTTAAACTAATCTCGTGTGTTATAGAGTATCTCTTATGGCGTGACTTTATTGGAATTTTTTTAAGTTTCAGGCATTCAGCCCATCCCACCATGTTTTTCCGCTCTGATTAGCATATTGGCTATGCTTAAAAAGAAGCACATATAAGTAAATAGTAACTTTTCAGTGATGAGTGTTGGAACTTAGCCCCGTTTGGCCAGCATTATTTCTCATTAAATTATAATTCATTTTTATCTTCCTCTGTATCAATTCCAATAAAATAATATTACACGTAAACCTACAAACTTTTCCTTCAATTTTAACGACATAATTTTTTCAAAAAATTACTATTACTCTTGTTATAACTTGGAATAATGGGGACAAACGGGCGCTTAAAAAGTAATCCAAAATATCACTGCTTTACAAGTTATCCAATTTACTTATAAAAGTATATAAGTAACTTTTCCGTGGGGAAGTTGGAACTTAAAACGTAATCCAAAATATCATTTTTTTTATAACTCATTCAAAATTTTTGCTAAACTTAACACTTTTCTACTTCTAATGAAAAATTCAGTGAAGAAATGAAAAATTGAAGATGAAAATGGAAGACCTGTACTGATTGAAATCGGAATTGATGGCCGAAACGGCAGCGTTTTTTATATGCAGAGGCGCAGGAAAATCTGGAAACCCTTCGGCGAGGTTAATGGCGTCACATCTTTGAGCAAGAAAAGATAGTTGCTGTATTGGAGATGGTGTTAGAGTTTTCGCCACTGAGGATAGCTTTTCTTCCATTTCTGCCTTGTGCTTCGTTATCTTCCAACTAACCAAAATAAACAGAGCAGGTTGGTGGAAAGTCAACTTATAAGCAAATAAGTAATTTTAAAATAATAATTTATTATGGGTCATAATCCCTTATTTTGAAGGTAAGTTAAAGTGGGGTATTTTTAAAAAGAGTAATTATATTACCACTACAAAATTTATTTTTAATTTTTTTGTATTTACTTAAATATCCTTAAATAAAATTAAGATTAATATACTTTTAATTAATCACATCACATTATAATTACACCACAAACCTAAACCTAATTTCTTCTTCTTTTCTATAATTACGAGTCTCGTGCCATGATACCACATATAAGAATTCATCAATTTGTTTAATCATTCTTTATATATATATTTTTTCAATTCGTTGGATATTATAATTGCAAAATACAATTCTTTAAAAGAACAATTCTTTTCTTCTTCAGTCAAGATTCTTGAATTTTGAGAGTCTAATCCAACATCGCTAAGGCCCTTGTATGTTACTGAAATCTTCACTCATCAAAATGACTAAATACAAAATTTTTTTTTTTTTTTTTTGAAAAACACTCTATTAAGCATTAATAAGCGAATTTCGGATACAAGGAGGAGTTTCCTCCAACACTATTCTCTCCTCAGAGAGTTTAAGTGCTTCCTTTGCTAAGGTATGCGCAACCACATTAACCTTCCGAGGTACATGACAAACGGACCAAGAATGAAAAGAAACAAGCTTACTCTTCGTGTCCTGTATCAGTAGGCCGGCATAGTTCCAAACCTCTAGTTCACCATTAAGTCCATTTACAACATTCATCGCGTCGCCCTCTAAAATGATCGACCTCAATTCAAGCTGTCTACACAAAGAAACAGCTTCCATTGCTCCAATAGATTCTGCCAAAAGAGCTTTCGAAAAAACTTTCCTTTGAGATGTCAGCGATGTTATAACTTTTCCTGTCCAATCTTTCACAGCTACACCAATACCAACTCGACTATTAGCTAGATTTACCGCCGCATCCCGATTAATTTTATAATTGTTTAGTGGAGGCAAAACCCAAGATTGGGAGTCTTGATCTCTTCTGATCCGAAGCCTAACCGGTATGGAATTCACGCTTCTATACTCCAATGCATTTTGTTGAGCCTTGTTTGAAACTATTTTTGGAGTGTCAAATTTATTCTCAAAGACAAAAGAATTCATTCTCTTCCAAAGCAGGTAAGCGATAGCTGCAAAAATCTATGTTTCTTCCTCAGATAATTTATTAAACAGATGGCAGATTAGTTCTTTGAAATTCAACGGCTTAACGAACATCTTCTGTATCTTACGTGCACTTGAGCCCCATACATCTTGGGCAGAAACACACACCACAAAGCATGAACTGCGGACTCCTCTTCCTGTATGCAAACTGGACATAAAGGGGACTCCCTTATTTTTCTTCTATTTAAATTCAAGTTTGTAGGTAAGGATTCATGAGTTGCTCGCCATAGGAACATCTTACGCGTTTGGAGCCTTTAAGCTCCAAATTTTCCTCCATATTTCCGTCTGACCATTGTTGTTAGAGCATTGACCCAATGATTCCTGTTTCAGCTGGCTGAAGAAGTGGTAAGCGCTTTTGACTGTGAATTTTCCATCCTTCGTGCCCCGCCATATGAGTTTATCCGGGCTTCACATGAACTAATAGGGATCTTGCTGATGATACTAGCTTCTAACTCACCAAAACTCTCAGAGATCAACTGCATGTTCCATGATTTTGTTTCTGCAACAATGAGCTAACTCACTTTACCAAGTTTAAACCGGTCATGTAAGGGAGATTGAACTTGGAAGGTGGAGGCTTGGGGGATCCATTTATCTTTCCCAATGACAACTGATTCTCCATTCCATATCCTCCAAAATATCCATTCTCTCAACATTTCTTTTGCGCCTAAGAAACTCTTCCATAAGAATGATGAATTGCTACCAATTTTGCTGTTAAGAAAAATTGTTCTGCTGTAGTATTTTGCTTTTAGCACCAAAGCAGCTAGAGAATTTGGATTTTGGATGAGATGCCACCCTTGCTTTGCTAGTAAAGCAACATTGAATAGTTTGCAAAATTGAATAGTTCCCAACAAGATCCAAGGTAACCATTGTGTTTTTGTTCTGTCTCCCATGCTTCTCCGCTAAAATTTCTTGACTTGTCAATTTATAGCTTGCAAAATAGTTTGTGGAAGCTTAAAAATACCCATACAGTATGTTGGAATTGCTTGGATAATAGCTTTGAGGAGAACTTCTTCCCTGCTTGTGAAATAAATTTCACTGTCCAACTATTCATTCTGCTTCTAATAGAGTCAAGTATCGATTTAAATGCTGTCATTTTATTCCTTCCCACATAAGCTGGCAATCCCAAGTATTTCTCAAATAATTTTGCTTCTCCTACCATGGCTGTATGAAGGATCGCGTTCTTGATCTCCGCCTTGGTATTGTCACTGAAATAAATGGATGTCTTGTCCATGTTGAGCCTTTGCCCCGATGCATGTTCAAATAACTTCAAAATGTAGGAGACACGCCACCATTCCAAAACATTTGCCTTGCAAAAAATCAGGCTATCATCTACAAAAAATAAATGATTAACTAGAAGGGTACCTCTAGCAAATGGGAACCTCGAGATGATCCCTTTGGTCTCCGCTTTGTCCAGTAAATTGCCAAGCACTTCTGAGCAAAGAATGAATAGGTAGGGGGATAAAGGATCCCCTTGCCTAAGTCCTCTCGAAGGTTGAAATGAATGTTGTGGCTCTCCAATGATAATCAAGGAATATTTCATTGTTTTGATGCAAAGCATGATCAGTTCTATCCACATCTCGCCAAAGCCAAGCATCCTTAAGACAGCTTCTAAGAAAACCCACTCGATGTGGTCATATGCCTTGCTCATATCCAGCTTTAAGGCCATGTAGCCTTCTTTCTTTCCTTTGACTAGGTATTTCATGGAATGCATAGCTTTATAGGCCACAATGATGTTGTCTGAAATTAAGCTCCCAGGAATGAAAACACTCTGAGCTGGTGAGATAATTGTAGACAAGTAAGATTTGAGCCTGTTAGCGAATACTTTTGATACCACTTTATAAAGTACATTACAAAGACTAATAGGTCGAAGATCAGACACAGAAACAGAGAATTTTTTCTTGGGAATTAATACAATAAAAGTATCATTAATTTCATCAAACCCTTGTTTCGATGATAGAAGGTCTTTGACTGCTGCACACATGCCTTTTCCAATTGAATCCCAATTGTCTTGATAGAACCCAGCTAAGAGCCACCAAGTTCTGGAGAGCTCAATGGATCCATCTCAAAAATTGCTCGCTTTACTTCCTCATCAGTGCACGGTTTCTGTAGTTGAGCATTCATTTTCGGTGTAAACAGTTGTTGGTAGAAAAGCTGGAAGTTGTGACAAATGTCTTTTTGTTGGTGGCAATTTCCTCCCTTTCATCCACAATGCTCCTGATGGTGTTTTGTTTTCTTCTTTGAGTTGCACATTTGTGAAAATAAGCTGTGTTCTTATCCCCACCTTTGAGCCACATATGTTTTAAGCGTTGTCTCCATTTGATTTCCTCATCTTCAAGCAATTCATCTACCTGTTTTTGAGTTTCTTTGATTCTTCCATTCAAGTCACCTCGGTTGTTATTCTGCAGTAGCTGGATTTTCTGTATATATGCTCTCACTTTCCCCTTAGTGTCTCCTGCATTACATTTTGCCCAGGTCTGGAGTTTCTCCCGACAACTGGCTAAGCCTGCCTTGAAACTACACACAGGATTCCTTTGTTCCCCAAGGCTTGGCCAGACACTATCAATAATGTCTTTGCACTCCTGCTTTCCAGACCAAATAGATTCATACCGAAATATCTTAATTAGTCAGGATTCCAATTTAGATTGCCTGTTACTGCAACTTATGAGTAGTGGGTTGTGATCCGAGCTGATTGCAGGTAACACCTTCACTTCACAGTAGTTGAAAATAGGTGGGAAGTAAGCAGTAGCGAAAGCTCTGTCCAACCTTTCTTTAGTAAAATCTCTTCCTTCCCTTTTGTTGCTCCATGTAAATTTTGGTCCAACATAACCCATGTCCCCTAATTCACAATCTTCAACCACCTTACTGAAGGTCTCATTGTGCCTCCAAACTTCTCATCAGGGTGGAGAATTTCATTAAATCCCCCATGATCAACCAGGGTGATGGGCTTGTCGGTTTCATTTTCCTCATTATCTCCCAGCTTTCCTTTCTTCTATTTGTAATTGGGTTGCCATAGAAACTCGATATGACCAACGGCAAATTGACATCATCAAGCTTGATTTGCATAGAAATACGGTGTCTAGATTAATTTATGAGAGATGCTTTTATCTCTTCCAACCAGAACACTGCCAAACCTCCACTCCTACCAACACAATCCACTACAAAGCAATGATCAAACCAAAGCATCATACGTACCTTTTCCATTTGATTTCTTTGAAGTTTGGTTTCGGAGAGGAAAACCAAACTTGGGCGCTTCTCCTTCACCATCTGATGAAGTTCTCGAACTGTCAGAGGGTTCCCAAGCCCTCAACAGTTCTATCTTAGTGTTTTCATGGCGAACGACAGAGCTGCTCCGTAGCCTCTGCCATAATCATGTCGGGTTCTTCATCAATCAGTCTCTTGACCTTTTTTTGCACCATATTTTCGTCACCCCCAATTTCCTTGGCTTCTGTGCATTTTTTATCTTTTTTTTTCCCAATTTCCATGCGCTTCGATGAAGTTATGTTCACTGTATTATTCTCAGCTACAGCTCTCTCCGAAAGTGATGAAGAAAGACTCTCATGGGCTTCCATTTTCCATTTTTTACCTTGGGCCATGCCCTTTTTGTACTTGAAATTTGTTGGGCTTGTGTGGGACAGTGATTAGGCCATTTCTTTAGTAGGGGGGCAAAGGTGGCTCACGTGGACTATCATCATTTTTGTTCCCAGTTTTTTCCTTTCTTACAGATATCGAGATCAATTCTTCACCCGAGAAATCTGTAGGACTTTCCTTATGAATTTGTGGCACTTCATCAGCCTGATTTGTGGAATTTTTATTCAAGGAAATAGGCACTAATTCTGCTGCTAGTTTCAAATTATTAGCGTTGTGATTTTTGTTTCTATATTGGTTTTCTCTTTTTTGAGTTTGGCCGGAAGCCTCCCAACGGTGAAGATCCGATTGTTCTACCTGAACTTGGGTACTTCCCACTCGCGGATGAAAAGCCTCTAGTTTTTTTCCGCTTGCCTTTAGCCACGTACCATATTGTTGTTCTAAGCCATTTCCGAGAGCATGCCCTTTCTCTTTCATTTCACACCGTCCAGTAAGATGTTTGAATAAACCACAATGGTAGCAAAAATTAGGAAGCCTTTCTTACTTGAAAGGAATTCAGGACTTTGTTCCCTCGAAGATGAGAAATCATCCCCGTGATAGAGGTTTGGATATATCAATCAGAACTTTGATCCTTAAGAATTCACCCATACAAATTCCATTGTCGTCCGTGTCGACTCTTAGGCCTTTCCCAGACTCGAGCCTATGTCGTTTCTGATTTTCTGGTTCATTCCAGCAAATGGCAAATCGTGGCATTGCACCCAAAAAGCTTATTCATTAAACATAATATCCTTTATAGAGCCCACTCTCTCACAATCTTGTAAACATAGTAATTGTTTATCGAAGGACGAGGGTCTGTCATTCATGATTCTCTTTTTATCGTCTAACCTTTTTAATTCAATCAAAAATTTGTTTCACCCCACATCCTTGATGGCCGCTTTTCCTTCCACTTGCCACATCTTCAGCAAAGTGTTCTTCAGAGCTCCTTTGTTCACCTCTCGATTCGATATCACGCTGAAGGCTATGCATTGCTTGCTTTTCTCAACCGATAATAGAATCTCTTCCTCACCAACGTCCGCCTCTTGTTTTTCCTCCTCCGTTAACTTCAGCCTGACATACATGTTCAGCAGATCCTTCTCCATTCCGACCACCTCTACGGATTAGAAATCCAAGAGGAGAGAACACTAGGTCTTCGGGAGGCCTAGAGAGAACCTTACCTTTGGGAGAGAAAGGAAGGATCGTTTGCCAAAAAAAAAAATAATAATAAAAAAATCCAAATGACGGATTTATTTTTACTAAAACACAAATATAAAACCGCATATATAATAATTTGTAACGAGAAATGTGAGCACAACTTCAAATTCAATCCTTTAAAGTTTAGACTCTCTAGAAATTTACAAA
>CAIGRH010252190.1:0-10474 GCA_903798295.1 Fraxinus nigra | reverse complement strand
TTAGTTTTGTTTATTCCGCATTTACACCTAATTACTCCCCTCCCCTCTAGATGTAGTTGAGTCGAGTCTTGTGTTTCTCATAGTTGAACTTTCAGCCTATCCACCACCCAAAATTGCCCTTGCCACTATGCACACCCTTCCAAATAATCCTCTTGGCAGTATAACTACCAAAACCAGAGAATCAAGCTTGCAATAAGCTTGGAAATGACCAAGGGTTGTATGCTTTTTCTTAAATTTTGATCTTTTTTCTTTTATAATAACAAGGGTTTGTAAGTAATATAAATATTTTCTAAAATTAACAATGTAGTATGTGGTCATTTGAAGGACATGTAAACTAAATATAATTTATAAAATTCCCATTGAAAAGGAATTGCACTTGCACTTCAACTAAAGAATTGACATATGAGAAAAATCTTTCCAGCATTTGTGGTTTGACTCGGGATTCTTCACCATGTTTCGAAGTATGTCTTGCAAGTTTTTTTCTTCACAACACGCGGTGTCGTAGTATATCTTGCGAAACAAGTCTTTTTGTTATATGTTTTTATTATATAATTGCATGTCAAATGTCCCACGAGTTGTAATGCGTCTGATTCTTGAGCAAATAATTAAGGACTGGTTCATTTGTTTATTCACATAATGTGCCATAGTTTGCCTCGAGATAAAATCACATCAACTTTGTAGTATGCCTCATAATATAATGCATGCTGTTGGTACATGGTCTGATTCAAGCTATATCACGCTTCACAGTAATGTGGTTATATATATCATGCATTATTTTGATTGTGCAATTTATTCGCTTCTCACATCTTTATTTTCACACCATAGGATAGCTTCAGTGGAAGTATTGCAAAAGGAGTTACTCGGTCAATCTTGTTTCAATCGATGACTTTATCGAAATGAAGGAAATTCGACTACAATATCAACTGATTCACAAAATGCTTCTTATGGAGGTTAGGTAGACAACAAACGAGGAAATATGGTTTAAGAATGCAACAATTTTCTATCAAGGAGTTCGATCATAAAATACCAACAAATTTAAAATGGGGAAATGTCACCTGAAAGATAAGTTTGTTGGGAAAAATTATTTCTCATTTGAACCTACATATGTAATTAATTGTATATTAATGGTTATCTTAAGACTAAGCCCAAAATTAAAGTCATCTAACAAATAATTAAAATTATTGGATTTTTTTTTAACATCTCATCAACACAAGAATGACAAGAGAAAGCATATTGAAGAAGAAGATAAAAAAAAAACTCATAACAAATCAAGAATCAAGAAGCAATAATCAAGATTAAAGAGTAAGAAGCCAAAATCAAGAACTTTGCAGTTGATCTTCAAGATTCAAAAGCAATGGATGAAGGTATATTCTACATTTTAAGTATCTTAATAATTTGACGTGGAGATCTTAGTAATAAAAATAAAAGATTCATAAAGTTTTAAGTTTTAGATTCAACAAGTGGTATCAAAGTCAATCCATGTTAAACCGTTGAGAATTGAAAAAGAGTTTTAGGGATGAAGTTCGTACTTTGGATTCTTCAAAATTAGAATGAGAATTTTATCTTTAAATTTCGAATTTTGGATTTTTAGGATAAAATATTGGTTTTCTAGAACTGTTGTGGAGCTGCTCTAGCACTTGAGCTTGAGAGCAAGGCATCGCTGCTCACCTAGAAGTCGAGCGGCGTACTATCTGGTGTAGATCGCGATTTTTTGGAATTTTTTTAAGTGCCAATCAAATTCAAATTTTGTTGCAATCAATTTCATTCGAATATCTAATATTCTTTTAGATTGATTGAAATAACATGTAACCAAAGTAACATCTTTTGACTAAATTAATTTGTTAGGAATATTAAGATGGTTGTATGTATGCAATGTATGTGGATATCGACCGGCTTGAAGGAATGTAAATAGTTGGCCGAATTATATTTACACCTATAGTAATAAATATGTGACAACTATACAAAAAAAAAATTATGTGAACAATAAGTCAGTTCAAAGATGGATTGGTTGTTTGACACAGTTTATTATCAATATTTGATTACCACACTAAGAGTGCCACTTATAAGTTTGTATTTCTTTCCAAATACTAAATGTTAATGTTGTGCTTGGTCTTTTGTGATGGGGTCTATCATTATTTAAATTTATTGATTGTTTGATACGAATTTTCGTGTGAACATATTTCTTTATTTTTGTTCTCTAGCCAATTAATACTTCTGCTTCTTCAATATCTGCCAACATCAACTCAATTTCTGTGCTTAATAGAACCAACTTTAAGGACTAGAAAGAGAACGTTCAGATCGTTCTTGGCTACACGGACTTAAACCTTGTATTAAGGACCGAACAACCCATTGCATTTACGAATAAAAGTTCCATTGATGAAAAATGAGACTTTAATAAGTGGGATCGTTCAAACCTCATGAGTCTTATGATCATGAAGCTTGGAATTCCAGAATCATTCGGAAGAAATTGAAAAATACTATGCGAAAAGCGATAAAACCAAAACTGGTATGTTTCGACGAACTTAGTTTTACTAAAGTGTAAGGGTAAAGAAAACATTCAAGAGTACATCATGGAGATATATTATATTGCTTCAAAACTAAAGACACTAAAACTTGAACTATCTGATGATTTGCTTATGTATGTGGCTTTAATTTCTCTTCCTACACAATTCAATCAATTTAAGGTCAATTGCAACTGTCAAAATAAGAAGTTGACTCTTAATGAGCTCATTTTATATTGTGTGCGAGAAGAAGAAAGGTTGAAGCAAGACAGAAAGTGCTCCCTTGGCAAGTACTTCTAAGGACAAGTTCAATTAAAGAAAAAAAATAAGGAAACCGCATCCGATCTAACTCACAAGAAACAAGAAAAGCCTAAAAATGATGAATCACCTGGCTATTACTTTTACGAAATTTTGAGACATTTGAAAAGGATTGTACTAAATACCAGACTTAGCGCATAAAAAAGGCATGTTTCTTACTTTGGTCTTTTTTAAGGTTAATTTAGTTTAAGTACCTAGATATACTAGGAGAATTGATTTCGGTGTCACTACTCATATAAGTGTGTCTATGCAGGGTTGTTTAAATAGTCGAAAAGTCAAATGTTGTTGAAAGATTCGTCTATGTGGGCGACAACAAATTAGCTAAAGTTGAGGCTATAGACACTTTTAGATTATTATTAAAAGTTGATTATTATTTAAATTTGAAAGACATTTGTAGTACTGTCTTTTAGACAGAATTCTCATTCTGTCTCTATATTAGACAATTTCTGTTATTTCTATTTATTTGGAAATAGTCAATTTAGTCTTTTTTTTTCTTCATTCTAATGTTATGGGTATTTGTTCTTTATCAATGTATGATAATCTATATTTGCTTAATACAATTGCCTCTTTTGATGAAACATTGCATGTGAATTATGGTATAAGCGATTAGGTCACGTCTTTCATAAGAGAATCGAACAGCTTGTGTTAGAAGGGATTCTTGATCTCTTGATTTTTCAAACTATAATGCTTGTGTTAATTGCATTAAGAGGAAACAAACAAATATAATAAGATTAGGTACCAATAGAATTTCGAACATCTTAGAACTAATGCATATGGCTATTTGTAGGGCATTCTCTTTGACTTCTTGGAATGGTCAACAATCATTTATTACATTCATAGAAGTTTTTTTGTTATGGTTACCTGTATTTCATTCATGAAAAATCCCAATTACTGGACATGTTCAGAGCCTACAAGAATCAGATTAGAGATCAACTCAAGAAAAGAATAAAACAAGTCAATCTGACTATGGTAGTAAATACCATAATAGATACGACGAATCATGATAACAAAGTTCAGTGCCTTTTGCTTAATTCCTAGAGAAATGTGGAATCGTCCTACAGTACATCATGTCGGATCCCCTAGCATGAACAGTGTTGTTAAGAGAATAAACATAATACTTAAAGATATGGTAATGAGTATGATTAGTTATTCCACTCTTCCAAAATATCTTTAGGGAGAAACATTAAAAACTGTAGTTTATATTCTCAATAGAGTTTCAAGTGAAGCAATTGTTAAAAGCCTTTTTGTGCTTTAAACAGGAAAGATGCCTAGTTTGAAGCACTTGAATATTTGGGGTTATCCAGGTGAGGCAATGTTCTATAGGCTTAATGAAAAGAAATTGGGCTCTAGAACTATCAGTTGCTATTTTATTAGATACTCTAAGAGGTCAAAGGGTTACAAATTTTATGATCCCACTATAGTATCAATATTTCGAAATGAGAAATGTCTGGTTCTTTGAGGATGTAGAGTTCACGCATGTGGGAGATAAGATTAGGGATTTTATCTTTGAAGAGGAATATGTAACTATCTCTTTTTTTTACAATTGACAATGATCAAGATTAGGGACAAGTTTTTGCTCTGGACCTTGTCAAAAATCAATACAATACTCTAAAAATCCCTATACACAATTAATATATCGTTCCAAAAGAACAAACTCAACAACTTCAAGAACAAATTCCAAGGAGATCCAATAGAGAAAGGAGAAATGCAATTTCGTATGACTTTTTAATAGTTTTCCAAGAGCATGAGGATTGACTTAATGGAAGAAGATCCAATCAACTTTCATCAAGCCATGTAAAGGAATAATTCTCAAAAATGGATTGATGTCATGACTGAAGAGATAAAAATTCATGAAAGAAAATGACGTTTGGGAACTCATCCCATTGCCTGAATGTAGTCCATTAGTTGAAAATTGATATTTAAAATCAAGAGGAATTCAAAGGGTGGCATGGAGAGATATAATGATCATCTTATTGTAAAGATTTTTACTTAAAGAGAAGGCATTGATTATAAATAGACTTTCTCTCCAATTTCAACCAAAAACTCTTTCAAGACTATTATAGTACGTATGACACATTTTGATCTTGAGGCGCATCAGATAAATGTAAAGATGACGTTTTTCAATTGTAATATTGATGTAACGATTTATATGTTATAACAGAAAAACTTTGTGTAAGAAGACCCCAAAAAATGGTTTGCAAATTAAAGATTCATCTATAGGCTTAAGTGGGCTTTCCATCAATTATATCACAAATTTCATCAAATAATTATCTCGTTTGATTTTGAGATGAATGTAATTAATGATTGTATATATCACAAATTTAGTGGGATTAAGCATATTTTCTTAATATTATATGTCGATGAGATACTGTTTGCTTACAACGATATATGCTTATTGTACAAAACTAAGATATTTCTATCAAGAATTTTGAAATGAAAGATCTTGATAATACCTCTTTTGTATTAGGAATATAGATACATTGGACTATTCTCTAGTATTATTAACTTATCACAAAGAGCTATATCAATAATTTACTTAAGGAATTTGAGATACAGGATTGCAAAACCAGATGATACCCCCGTTGCTAAAAGAGTCAAGTTCATTCTCAATTAATGCCCTAAGAATGACCTTGAAGAAAAGGAAATGCAAAAAATCTTCTATACTTCAACGGTTGGGAGTTTAATGTATACTTAGATTTGTACACGTTTGTGTATAGCATTTATGTTAAAATGCTCTACGGATATTTAAGTAACCTGGCATGGAACATTGAAAGCAAATAAGTCGGTTATGCAGTATCTACAGAAAACAAAGGATTCCATGCTCACGTACAAGAAATCAAACGAATTGGAGATCGTGGATATTCTGATTCTAATTTTGCTGGATGCCAAGTCAATCGGAGATCCACATCAGGGTATGTCTTCCTACTAGCTGGAGGAGTTATATCATGGAAGAATGCTAAGAAGATACTTATGGCTTCTTCAACCATAGTAGTGGAGTTTATAGCATGATATTAGACATCTAATCACGGAATATGGCTGTGACGTTTTGTCATTAGGTCGCGCATTTTGAACGGAATTAAAAGACCACTTAAGCTATAAATCAACAGTATTGTTTTCAAACAACAATAGGATTCAACTAAGTTTAAGTTTATAAACATCAAGTTCCTAATTTTTAAGGAAAGAGTTCAAAGTGATCAGGTTACTATAAAACATATTGGGATAAACTCCATGATAAGAGATAAATTTACTAAAGGCTATATAGGGTTGTAATCCTCAATTTATGTGTAATTTCTCATTTTTGTGTCATTCCATTAACACAAGAATAATAAGAGAAAGCATATTGAAGAGGAATGTCAAGAACCCACAACAAATCAAGAAACAATAATTAAGATTAAAGAGAAAGAAGTCAAAATCAAGAACTTGCAATTGATCTTCAACATTCAAAAACAATGGATCAATGTATGTTCCACACTTATAATTATCTTAGTGATTTGAAGTGGAGATCTTGAAAATAAAGATAGAAGAAGTTATAAAGTTTTTAAGTTTTAGATCCAACGAAGTTGTCTAGCCACTTAATAAGTGTATTCGTCAATTATTTTATCACTTTCACCACGCTACACCAGTTTGTATCAGAGCCTCATTCGTTACTGATAATTTTCGTGGAATTCAATGACAAAAGTTATTATGTATGATGATAATCTTTTCTATAATTCCGATCCAAAGAAGTCGATGGACATAGATATTGATGAGAACTATGATGGTCCGCCAATTTTTAACAAAGAAGCTAAAGAATCTTTAGATTTCGGTTATGGAGATCTTCTATTTTTTACGAAGAAATTAAGGAATTTGTAGATTTGGATGATGGTAGCTACGATGGATCCTCAATATTCAATGAAAAACTGAAGAATGTATGGATTTGTGTGATGACGTTACAAAGTTTTATTTATTTTCTATGATGAGCCTGATGTTAATGTCTCTTATGGGTGGTCCAAAGAAATCATGGTTGGTTTTGCCACACAAAAGAGTATAGATCTTAAGATGTTTTCTATAGTTCGAATTTTGTTCGAAAAGTTTTCTTTAGCGTGCCTTGCAAGTTGACCAAATAAATTATCATTATTACAAGTTTTTAGATGATAACACGGTATAAGATTTCAGGAGACTGATGAAGATTGAATATGGATGATTTTATTTAATTTAAGATTTTTTATCTATGTATTGTATTTTAATTTATAATTAATTTAGTCTTTAATTAGTATTATGACTCTTAATTCTCATAATTGTAATTATAAAAGGATTTTAATTCCATTTAAAGTTAGTCATTATCTTTGATTTTATCATTGTCTAGAGTTAGACGTTATATAGAAGTTTAGTTATTATCTAGATTTTATTTATTACTTTAAATACGAGTTGTAAGCCTTATGGCAATGAAATTGAGTGGAATTTGAATTGTCGAGATTTCTCCAATTTCTTAGATTCTTGTATTTGATATTTAAATATCAACGAGTCCAATTCTCTGTATTCGTGCGCCAATCAAAGAGTTTGATGCATAAATTTCTGGTATTCTTAGGATTCAATAGAAATTAAAAGGTAATCATGTTCCGTATTCGTTTGGAATCAATGGAATTTCGATCGCATGTTCGTCAATTATTTTATGGCTTCTGCCATGCTACATCAGTTGTTTCTGCTACGTGTTTAATGTTTTTCTTAAATGTTTCGTAAAGAAAATAATACCAATTCACAAGAATGAAAATATAGTCATTGTTCTTAAGATAGTTCATCAAAAATAAATGCATAATTCAAATATTATAAATCGAGCGGTTTTGACAAGGATCCATGCATCATGTGCAACCAATTCTGAATTTCTCTTCCTCTTTTGTACTTGATTTGATGGCAATGGTTGTTTACAAGTTCATAAATTATGCGTATACCATTAGTCAGAGTTTTGATACTAAACCATAGCGTAATAGAAAAACTAAGATGTCAAGTATTACAAGAATTCTCCATATTCCAAAAACAAATTGATCCTAGCCAATAAGATTGACCAATTCATAACAATTTAGTACATATTATAAAATACATTATACAATAGAAAGAAAATGAGAAGAAAATAGAGTAGTTAATAGACTTGCTTATATTTCATTGAGAATCAAATTTACATATTTATAGAGAATAATTAGGTTTGGAAGAAATATAATAGTCATAATTTCTAGGGATGCATAGGTATCATGATCATTCACTAAAAAAAACATATACCTCTGTTTGAGCAACATTAAAATTTTAATTCTCATTTTTTCTACTAATTTCCAACTACACATTCTTCAAAAAAATAATTTTTTCTATCATATCAATAATTTTTCATTCTTTTTAATCACACATTCTTCATCAATCTACTATTTAAAAATACATTCTTTCAAAATAATGTGGCTCAAACACACCCATCTAGCCTTGTTTGACTTTAGCCGGTATGATGATCCATCGAAAAACATATTTTGTTATTATTTTGTTTGAGAATTGTACATAATTGGTAATATATAAGTGTATTATTTTGAGTGTAATATCTTATAGGTTATAGATATTCATTACATAAATAATATACCTCGTTAAAATCTTATTAAGAAAAACTCCGTGGCAAAAAATCTTAATGAAAGAAAAATAGTACATTTTTTTTAGTATGCTACAAAATTTCTCTCATTAAAAACCATGCCATGAAAATCCGATTGGACAAAATCTTGATATAGGAAAAAAGATAACAACATGTATTTGCTCCCCTCATGATAATATTACCGAATTATATGTTGCAAGCATATTAAATACTTTAAGGATAACATTAATAGTCATGTTAGATAAATTGACTATAATTGCATTTCAAATTTCATGCATCGTCAGAATGATGAGATATGGACTTGTGATTACATCCACCGCAACCTTTACAAATTTATTATGTTAAGAGTCGTGCATTATATGTTGTGACTTTATTTATCTTATTTACTTTTCATATAAGTACACATCTATAGATTTTTAGATTCAGGTATAAAAACTTCAAGTTTCTTTAATAAACTCAATTTTACTAGGATTACATTCTTTTATTTGATCAATTATTTCTTTGATCGATATACTTCTATAAACTTATTTTAATATCCTCGCTATTCATAATATAAAACCATATTTAAGTACAAAAATATTGTCGATAAATTTTTATTTTCAATTCTACTTTTTTATAACAACGTAACTTATTGAAATATCTCAATTTTCAACACTTTAGGTACCTAAACCTTTTTTTTTTTTTTTGGATTTTACACTTTATTATGTCTATACACTTTCCAAAAATATACACCTCCTAAATTGGACCATCTTCCTTATATGCTCTATTTTCTTTTGAAGTTAGTTAACGATGTCCTTTCAATTTTGTTACGACATTCAATGTTGACGTAAAATGATGTGAGTATTTATGGCATTGCTTTATACATCACTCAGTTATACGCCATGAAGAACTCTCTAAGGCATACGAATACAACAAACTTTGTTGTAGCGAAAGAATCTTTTTTAACGTCTAATGCATATTTGAAAAGAGTAATGGAATTAAATGAGTCTCATTCATTTTTATACTTAATTGGACATATCATTTAGTGTTAGGTAGATCCGTGTTAAATATCATTATTCATTTTTAATCACACCTCCTACCAAAACAAATAATCATTTTTACAAAATTTATTTTAAAATTGGAATTAAAAGTAAATGAGAAAGTTATTTGCACAATCTTTGTTGACAACCTTGACAATTTATGTATTTTCAAAATTTGTGCGGTTAATTTTAAAAATAATTTTCAACAAAGTTGTCACCCTTCAAAAGTTTGGAAGTGCAATTTTATAGTAACAGTCTCTAATGATGAGTTAAATGTTTGAGTAGCCATTGAACTTTGGTACATGTCACGTCTTACTTATTGACCTTTGAAACTTTTCCCATTGGCCACTCAATTTTACTCCGTCCAACACCATTGACCACCGGATGGAAACCGTTAGTAAATTTGCCTACGTGGCTGACGATAATGTGACGTGGCACGTTAAATGGTAACTCAAGTGTCATGTCAACGCCAAGTAAGTGGTGCCAAACGTGCCTTTAACTTTGGAGAGAAAACTGAACACGCTTTGTCTCAGAAATTATACCAATGTTGTTCTCTTTGTAATTGAAATAAAAATCCCCCAACATCAAGGCCAAGTGAAATGCCCCATAAATTTGACCCACGCCTACAATCGCCAGAATCCAAGGAAGAAAATTGTACTAATTTAGCTATTTGGATAAGTTCTCGACAATAGATTTCGTTTTACCATTGTAATCCATTGGATTGCGAAAGAGAAGGCAAAATGCTTTGAAAATCCTTAATCAAAAGCCTTGTTTTGAGCATTACAAGCCATGTCTGTCTACTGTTGACTAGCATTTCCTTCCATCGAAGAACCCAGTTTGGCTGCCTCAAAGGAAAATAAGCATTTTTTTTCTATGATTCCATTGATAATTTAGCAAAATTTTATTAACTGTATGTATGTCTCAATTAGCCGTCATATTGACTTCTGTTTGTGCTCAAAAATTGAAAACAAACTTTAACATTGGAAGTTTCAATTGATGTTTACTGATTTAACTTAGGCTCCGTTTGATTGACG
>CAIGRH010252115.1:0-12177 GCA_903798295.1 Fraxinus nigra | reverse complement strand
TTGAAACTAATAATTGAAACTTTCTAAGGGTTAAAGAATTTTTCCACTAACATGAAAATCTTAGTGGCAATTGTTCAATTAATCATCATCTCTTGCATGCACCCTTTGGCTTTAGAAATCATCTAATTTAGAAGCCTTTAATATATTTTAATTGTTCAATCTGTTCGGTTTTGTTAAAAATCATACTTTTAGTATATTTTAATTGTTGACATTGACTTAAATTTTTATGAACTTCTTTAGCTAAACCAAGTATGGACTGATATCATGTTATGTAAAAGTTAAGCTTACCTCGAGAAAACATATAGATATAATTTTAAATTTAGAATTTAACATGGCTTGTCACGTATAGGTTAAATTAATACTATCCAATCAAATATAGCCAAGCGTACCAAACACATCGTTAATAATCGAAGGAAACGAAACTACACTAATCAAAAAGCAAAGGAAAATTGACCCCCGTTTGGTCTAAAGTTCTTAGCAGTGCTTTGTTCAAAAGAATATGTGATAATATTCAAAATTGAAAAGTTGGCAGTTAAAATATAATGCTTTTGATTACTTGTTATATTTTGTAATGGATTAGTGGATGAGTGGATGAACTCCGGTCGTGACTCGTGAGACCTGAAAAAGTAATATACTTAAGGCCCGTTTGACAGAATTTTTGAATAATTAAAAATTTGAAAGTTAATTCTGAGACTAAAAAGATGATTTTGAATGTTTAAATAATTTTCTGGAATATTTTGTTTGACTAGAAGAGCTTTTAGAGAAAACGGATACAATAATGCTTATTCATGATGCTACATTCTACAAGAAGGACAAATCTAAAATCATGCCAAACATTCCCTTATTTTTCTTGTATGTAAATATCATAGTTATAAAAATGATTAAATTGATAGAAATGCACTTGACTCGGTCAAAATCGGGCTTTAACCGAGTTAACCGGTTGACCAGTTTAATTGGGTTTTGAAATCCTTTTACAAAATTTTTGGGTTCAATTGGATTTCTAAGAAAAATAAAGAGTTCCTCACCACTTGAACACAAAGTGCTTTAGTACTATTTGTGTGCAATAACTTATATCTAACGAATGAATCATTTATAACTTTTATAAAAATATTAATTTTACCCCTAAAAAAATTTATATTTTATATTTTTTTATAGGTTTTTATGTAATGACATGCTGGTTGAATCACTAACCCATTGACCCACTGCATTGTCCGGGTCGATGTTCGGGTCGAGTCTGACAGCTATGGTAAATATAGATAAATAAAATTAAGGTAATATTTTTTTTTCTTTAACCATCTTCTTTAAAAGTCTAAACTAATATTCATTTAAATTTGGTCGTCATCACGTCCCTTCAAGCACACATCGGATTCATTATTTTTTAATCAAAAGTTTTAAACGTGCACAGTTTTTATAAATACTTAGAACTCCCCCTTTTTTTGGCTCTTATACTCACTTAAATCTTGAATTAATCAATTTTTAATAAATATTTAAGGTAATCATTTGAATTTGACACCAATTTAGCGAGGAAGAAGCTTGAATAATTGGAAAGCAATCATAAGATTTTAGAAGGATAAAACCTCTACATGTTAACTTGGCGGGTTGCTCCATCCAACACATGATGTGTCTCAACAAGAGCATGTTGTTGGTTAAAAAAAATAAAAAATCTATCGAGTGTAATATTTTGGAGAGATGCTGCAATTACCGAAAAAAAATTCTGAAAATATGATAGAATACACACATCGGGGTGGGCCCCATTTTTTTATAATAATATTTTACTCACAAGGGATCCACTCCATGTGAGTATTCTGTCATTTTTTCAGAAGAAACAATTCTGTACAAGTGGATAATTCCAATAATTATTTAAATTTCAATATCTATTGCGGAGTTCTCAACTTGTGATGGGATTTGTATAGAGCATGATGTTGGTAAAGAAAGTACCTTTTAAATATGCTCATAGTCTTAAAAATCTAGGCAAGACTCAGGTTAGTTAAAAAAGTTCGAAGAAAGTTAATGTCTTTGCTCATATTTGACTCTGCTGAAAATATATTAGTAGATTTTGATAAAAATTGATGAAAGTTATGAATAGTATGAAATGTGTAGTTATAATTAATTGCTGACTATGATTATCATTTTTATAACTAAACCAAATAGATGCATTCAATGGGGAGTAAATAATTGATTTTTCTTAGTCCATATTCGACAACTATTATTTCAAAACTTTTCAATTCTTATCCTCATTTTCGATCACACATTTACATAATAAAATATTTGTCATAAATACAATTTTTATCTACTTTTTAACCACACATTCGCTAAAAAATCACTATTCAAAATTCTAATTTCTCAAAATAATGACCATCAAAATAGGGGCTTAATGTCATGTAAGCTCACGTGTATTTTTCTTTAAAAAGTTGACTATTAAGAAGTCATCAAGTTTTAGTGTCCGTGTTTTTGAGATTAAGAAGCTGCTTTTGAACTTATTTGAATAATTTTTTTAAAAAATTCTAGTTTGACTTGAAGAGTTTTTAGAGAAATTCGACATAAATTAATTTGCTCGATAAATTCTTTTACAAGAAACAGAAACAAATACAAAAGAAAAATAAAATATCGGTTATACAAGACGTGTCTCTAACTCTTATTCACATTAAATTAATTATATGTACGAAAGACCATACCATAAATTAAATATATTGTTTGTATTGTGTTCTGGGAAAAATCATAAATGGGCAGCATGGGAGTTGATTATATTAGTGGTAACAAGGATCGATGTTCATATGAGGCATACCTTAGTATTCAAGTCATATTGGGAGGATTGTTTCTAGTCATAATTTATGTAACTTTTATGCTTTTTATGTGTGGTGTTCTTTCTCATTCTCCAAGTCATTGAGATGAAACTTGTTCAAAACTTGTCTCACCATATCACAAGTTCAAAGTAAAAATAAATAAATAAATAAAATTCTATCATGATCCTAGTGGTGGCAATCTAGCCAAGCGGCTCATCGGCTCGATCGTTCGGCTCGTACTGTAGCGATCCACGAGCCACTCGGACTCATAAAAAAACGAACCCGAGCAGGCCGGCTCAGTAGGCAAGCCAAGCCTGCTGTCTATTTTTTTTTTTAGAGAATGATAGTTAAAAAAAATAAAAAAATTCAAAAAAGGAGAGCCACGAGCCGAGCAGCACGGCTCAGCTCGCGAGAGACGAGCCGTAGGCCGAGCAGAGCTCGCCCACGAGCAACGAGCCGAGCAAAAGTTCGACTCGTTTTATAACGAGCCACGAGCTCGAGCTCGTGGGCTGCTCGGCTTGGCTCGTTTGTCACCCATACGTGATCCTCATTAAAATCTTCTTCCATAGAGTATTTTCAAGAGAAGTACAAGTTAAATCTACCCGAGGTTAGCACTTGTATTAAACTAGCATACCATAGGTTCATATGGTAGCCCGATGTACACATTCGAGTTATTTCGTAACGTAAATTATACAATGAAAAAAAGAATATACTACATATTCATCGTGAAAAATGATATACAAACACGTAATGTCTTAACGTTGAACAAAAATATTCTCTCTGCCTCTATCATGTGCAACCCCTCATCTCGTGCTTAGATTCCTAATCAACATCCTTGCAAGATAATTTAAGTAAAATAATAACAATTGCATACCTAAGTCACGAGACAAGCAACATGTGGATCAAACAAATCAAAATGTTAGCCTTCTGTCACGCGACATCACGTGATTGCTGGTTTTATTTATTAGGGAAAAAAATCTATGCCCATGTTCGGGAAACATTTTACGGACTTTTGATTTTACTTTTATAAGATTGTCAAAAGTCAAACATTAATTTCAACCATACATCTCATAATTATTCACACGTTTTGTAGTTCACACTACTACTCTTTCTCGTCTATTAATATAATACTTATCTCGTGGATTAATTATTCGTCACCAAGAAGTCAAATGCGCACCCAATTTTCTCAGAAATTAATAAAAATTTGTGCAGGTTTTCCCACTGCAAATCTTGACATGTCACATATTTATGAATCAAATATGATTTCTAATGGTGTCATAGATCTGTTTTGCTATGGATCAAGAAAAAGACCATAAAGATCCATCCAATACTGTATTTATTCTGTGGTCTGCTGATTTAGATCTGGATCAGAAGTGATTTTGTACTTGCAAATTTTTGCATTCAAATTCCTACCTTTTTTGATATTTTTCTCAAAAGGTATCGAAATTGAACTGCAGAGTATTACGGAGTACGTACGACTTCATCTAAGAGTTTGTCCTAAAAAGAATGAGCCCTCGGTAAATTCACGTGGATAATGCTGATTCTTTCTTGTCATGACAAATCTTGTCTAAATTCGCAAAAACTCCTATTTTTCTCCTCGTAATTAGTTGACGAAGAAAAATTATACAATGAAGACAAGTCCCAGCTATGCATACAGCATACTTCGCGATAGCAATTGGCTGAGAGTGATAGAAGTGCAAAAAAAAAAAAAATAATAATAATATTATTAATCATATAAAAATAAATCCCAATAAAAGTTTAAAAAATTATATACGACTTAAGGATGTAAAGGTCACACGCATAGTGATAGAAGTTGATACTAAAAAATTTCCAGTGCCTACTCACTAGTCATTCACTTGTCTCTACCTCTCTCATTTTAATACAAAAACAGCCATTTCTCCGTCTGCGCACTACTATAAAAAAATACAAAAAATTAGCCATCTAAAATTCCATTTCTCTCTGCAAAAACAGAATGGCCTAGCTGTTCTTGGATCCGGAGATTCTGGTTTCTTTAAACTTATTATATAAACCCATAATTTAATCCATAGCCCACATGACATGATTTTGTTTTTCTCCCAATTGTTTCTCCCTGGGCTCAAATCTTCTTCCTATTATCGGTGTTTGCACACATCGGAGTTGGTAGCATAGGTCTAATGCCTGTAAATCCATGTACCCTTTTCTGGGCTTTCTTTTTTACCGTTTTATCAATTGTTTCGGGTTTGAATCCACAAGGGGAAGCGCTTATCGCGTGGAAGAGAACGTTGAAGGGGTCCCTCGAGGCGTTAAGCAATTGGGATCCTACTGATGATACCCCTTGTGAATGGTTCGGGTTAACTTGCAACTTCAATAAAGAAGTTGTGGAGCTGAATTTGAAGTACATGGACTTACTTGGACATGTTCCGAGTAACTTCAGTTCATTGGTGTCATTGAAGAAGCTAGTCTTGTCCGGGACAAACTTGTCAGGATCAATTCCAGAGGAGATTGGAATTCTTCAAGAATTGGTGTACTTGGATTTGAGTGACAATGCATTGACAGGTGAAATTCCAGGTAAGACTTGTCACTTGCCTACGCTTGAACAACTTCTTTTGAACACTAATCGACTGGAAGGATCTATTCCGGCTGCAATTGGAAATTTAACATCCCTGAGGTCCTTGATTCTCTATGATAATCAACTCAGTGGACCGATTCCAGTCAGCATTGGCATCCTGAAAAGGCTTGAAGTTATTAGAGCTGGAGGCAACAAAAACCTGGCAGGCTCAATCCCACAGGAAATTGGCAATTGTACCAATTTGAGCATGTTAGGCCTGGCAGAAACCAGCATTTCAGGATTCCTCCCTCCATCCATCGGCCTCTTGCAAAAACTCGAGACCATTGCTGTCTACACCACTCTTCTCTCCGGCCAAATTCCACCGGAATTAGGCGCCTGCACTTCCCTGGAAAACATCTACCTATACGAAAACTCCCTTACCGGCTCAATCCCAACAAATCTTTGTAACCTTCGTAGTCTACAAAACCTCCTTCTCTGGCAAAACAATTTGGTGGGAACCATTCCTCCCGAGCTTGGAAACTGCCATCAACTACTTGTAATTGACATTTCCATGAATTCGTTAACAGGCAGCATCCCTGAAACTTTTGGGAGCCTGGCTTCATTACAAGAGCTGCATCTGAGTGTAAACAAAATATCCGGCAAAATTCCCTCAAAACTCGGGAATTGTACGGCCCTCACTCACATCGAACTTGACAACAATCAAATCACTGGTACTATTCCATCAGAATTTGGGAATCTGCCAAATCTGACGCTGTTATACTTGTGGGAAAATAGCCTGGAGGGTAATATTCCACCATCTTTGTCTGCATGTCATAAGTTGGAGGCGATTGATATGTCCCAGAATACATTGACAGGTCCAATTCCAAAAGGTATTTTTGAGTTGCAGAAACTGAACAAGCTTTTATTATTATCTAACAATCTTTCCGGCAATATCCCACCGGAAATCGGGAACTGTTCGTCCCTGATTCGATTCCGGGCCAGTAGTAATATGCTTACAGGGCCAGTTCCGTCAGAAATCGGGAGGTTGAAGAATATAAATTTCTTGGATCTGGGTTCAAACCGGTTAACCGGAACTATACCGATAGAGATCGCTGGATGCCAAAATCTGACGTTTCTTGATCTGCATTCAAATTCTCTCTCTGGACAGTTGCCAGGGAATTTGAACCAGCTAGCCACTCTCCAGCTCTTGGATGTATCTGAGAATTTCGTTGAAGGTATGCTGAATCCGAGTCTTGGCTCATTGAGTTCACTGACAAAGCTTGTCCTCAGGAAGAACAGGCTATCTGGTTCAATCCCAACCCAACTCGGTTCGTGTTCCCGGCTTCAGTTACTCGACTTAAGTAGCAATGGGCTTGAGGGACAGATTCCTGTGAGTTTGGGGAAGATTCCGGCCTTGGAGATTGCTCTGAATTTGAGCGGGAATAAACTTTACGGTGAGATCCCATCATCGTTTACCGCATTGGATAAGCTTGGAGTTTTGGACCTTTCTTACAACCAGCTATCTGGGGACCTTCATTATCTGGCCGAACTTCAAAATCTTGTGGTGTTGAATGTGTCACATAATCAGTTCTCTGGACACGTGCCTGACACGTCATTCTTCTCCAAGCTGCCACTTAGCGTTCTAGCTGGCAATCCCGAGCTGTGCTTTTCCGGTAATGAGTGCTCTGCCGACAAGGGTGGACACACTAAACACGGCAAGTCGGCGAGGGTGGCAATGGTGGTGTTGCTCTGTACTGCATGTGTCCTACTATTGGCTGCACTCTACATTATCCTCGGAGGCAAAATGCGGGGACGTGGTGCCCACAATTCTGATTTGGACAGCGTCGGCGATGTAGAGTTAGGTCCACCATGGGAGGTCACGGTGTACCAAAAGCTGGATTTGTCAATTGTTGATGTAACCAAGTGCTTGACAGCTGTCAATGTGATTGGTTGCGGGCGATCGGGCATAGTTTATCGAGCAAACATTCCATCAGGATTAGTTATAGCTGTGAAAAGATTCCGGACATCGGAAAAGTGCTCTGCATCGACATTTTCGTCTGAGATTACAACATTAGCTCGCATTCGACACCGGAACATTGTTAGACTGTTGGGTTGGGCAGCTAACCGGAAGACCAAGCTATTGTTCTACGACTACATGCCTAATGGTACATTAGGTTCATTGTTGCACGAGGGATGCAGAGGCATAGTCGAGTGGGAAACTCGTTTCAAGATCGCTTTAGGAGTGGCGGAGGGGTTAGCCTACCTACACCATGACTGTGTGCCCCCGATCCTCCACCGAGATGTCAAGGCGCACAACATACTCTTAGGGGATAATTATGAATCATGTTTAGCTGATTTCGGGCTTGCCAGGTTCATCGAGGAAGAAAATGCTTCATTTTCGGCAAACCCCCAATTTGCAGGATCATATGGCTACTTTGCTCCTGGTAAGTTTTTAATTAACTATAACTTCTGTTACTTTTCTATATCCATGTTTATATCTGGCATGAATTGACTAGAATTTGTTTCTTTTGGTTGTAGAATATGCTTGCATGGTAAAAATTACTGAGAAGAGCGACGTCTATAGCTATGGAGTTGTGTTGCTAGAAATCATAACTGGGAAGAAACCAGTTGATCCATCGTTCCCTGATGGACAACACGTGATTCAATGGGTTCGAGATCACCTAAAGAGCAAAAAGAACCCTGTTGATATAATTGATCAAAAGCTTCAAGGCAATCCAGACACACAAATTCAAGAAATGCTCCAAGGCCTTGGAATAGCCCTACTCTGCACCAGTAATCGAGCAGAGGATCGCCCTACAATGAAAGACGTCGTGGCCTTATTGAAGGAAATCCGGCATGAGCAGACTACCGTAAGTGAATCCCACAAAACAGCCAGCAAATCATCTAAAATCTCTGAAGTTCCATCGAATTCATCCACACCCATGACCCCAGCTCAGTTGCTCGTCCAAGGGTCGTCTAATTGCTCGTTTGCTTACTCCTCTTCCTCAGCAAGTTACAATACAATACATCAATAATTCGTGCAATGTAACATTAAGAGTAGAACAGCACTGTAAAAAGTACTTGCAAGCGTTTAGGTTAAGCTGAGTGTATAGTAACCTAACAAAATTAGTTCTTTCTAGTGGAAGAGGCTGTGATTTAATTACAACAATCCAACTCTTTTATTTCCTATTCAAACATTTATACAATATGCTATCACTAATTCTTGTGTCTAAGCTGTGCTTATTCAAGCATTGTTTTGTTATTTTATGCCCAATAAAAAATAACGTGCCACATGGTACAACCGAAAAATATCGAGCTGACATGATAAGGAGAAAAATCAACACGAGCTCTAGCCAACGTAATCAATGACATGTTCGTATCCAAAAGTTCAACAAGGCATACTTATGGAAAATAGTTCAAATGTAAATATCTCCAAGAACACCAAATTGAGACAAGAGAACACAAAATTTGAAGGCTTAAACTTGGCTCGATTGTTTTCTTAACCACGACGTCTAAACTAAAAAAATTTAGTATACTAGATCATTACGCGTTTCTTTGGCTCATACAATAACCAAATTTCAGTGACCTCCCAACATAATCTGACATAAACAAGATTCTTTCTTAAGTACATCTTATTTGAAGAAGAAAATATTTCCCAAAAATTCAATTCACAATTAATAAATTGAGGGTGAAATACATGTGCCTCTAATAATCCACTCCATATTGAAAAGACTAGTCCCATGTGCATGAATGTATAGGATATCAACCTTTGATAGGTTACTTTGTACACAAGTTCTTTTCCATCATTTTATATGAAAAGGGACCCCGAGATGTCTTGATGGGGGCATTTGTACCCTTTTTCTCTCTCTCAAAGTTGTTAAGGATTTCCAAGTTGTTAGGCCAGGAACACACAATATTACCCCAAGAAACAAAAATACCAAAACCTTTTCTGAAATAAAGTGCAGAAAATTAAAGGAACACAATCGATATATTTCAGTTTAAGCCCCGGAGGTTCGATGACCGCTTCTAACACATACATCCCTGTTGAGCATCCAAAAGTTGGATTATGCTTGGTTTCACTATAATGCCCAAAATGGTAACGAAAGTTACAATAATGTCCAGCCAAATCACAAAGAATAATACAAAACACTTATTTCTCTCAAAATACAGTAATTGATTTACACGAACCACAAAAAATAGCTTCAAAACCTCAAAATCAACAAATCAGAAGCACAAACACTTCCTAACAAAATACTCACTCAGAATATTATCACAAAGAGGCTAAAATATTACAGATCGTCTTCTCAAATCAAGAATTTGAGAAGGAATTACAGAGAAAACAAAAAATCAAAGAAACCCCTCAAAAGGGCCCACTCCTAGAGAGAGAACATAATGAAATCCTAAAGCCAACCATCGAGAATGCCAAATGAAATGGCATAAAGAAAAGAACCATCCAGAATTCAAACCAACAACCAAGATTCATCCACGTGTCGCAATCCGGTTGAAAGTGTGGTTTAATAAAGCCACATTCGCCAAGAAACGCATTTTAACACAAATTATGGAAGCATCAATCGAACCCAGTTCAATTCCCACATAAGCTCTCTCTCTCTCTCTCTCTCTCTCTCTCTCTCTTTGGGGTAGAGAGAGAAGTTTACATGTGGTTGGATTTTGGCGTTGGGGCAGGCAGGGACAGACCATAGTAAAAGAAATTTGGACTCTAGCTAAGTCTCAAGTTCATCCCAATGTTTTAACTTCATTATATGGGTTCAAACGTAATAACCTTATAACTCTATGTCGAGGTAGTAGAAATTTTAGTACACCTTAATATGCAGTTTCGATTCTACCTTTGGAGGTGTGAGAGTGGGCGGGAATGACGGAATGATTGATTGGACGCGTGAACAATTCAGCGTCTTGTTTCATAATCATACAAGATGAGAATGTGCTTCTTGCATTGCATGTTAATCAGGGAGGACCCCCACCACACAATAAAGATGCATACAAACTAGTACCTTTTTTTAAAAGATGATATACCCCTTTTACCATTTTGTCAGTTCTTACTAGTCTATTTATTACAACTTTCTCCGAACCTCTAAAAAAACTGATCGTGAAGGATGACGTGGTCACTTTATAATTGTCTCGTTTGGGCTCGTCTGTTAGCAAGACCGAATCTAGGCATGAACAATGACGTTGCCTTGAAACAAAGGGTCCATCGAGTCAACTTCTTCATTTCCGTCCTTCCTAAAGTGGGGTTCCGTGTATTATGACCTCTAATGAAGATAAATAACATTATTCTGAATTTAGGATTACTTAATTCACTCATTTGAGTTTTTCTTGTCGACAAAAACTACTTAGTTAATATCAAAATTTCTGGCCCTACTTTTTACAAATGATTGCCCTAAAGACTTGGCCCGTGCATGCATTTTTGTGTGGCTAGACACGAGGGAATGTCATTGCATAGTGCAGGTGGTACAATATTGTCGTGCAACAAATTATTGGTTTGGTCTCACGTGAGGGGCGCACGTGCAATCATACACATTTATTCCTTTTTTAAGAGTAAATGGAAGCCCACATGACTAAGATATGGATGGACAACTTTTTGATGCTATAATATTAGCAAAGAGACAAGAAAGTATGTAAAAAAAGATACCCAACTTGGATTACAAGGACGTTATCCCACTCAAATTGAAGGGTTGAATGGATTCCAACTTAAAGTTGATGAGGCAACTTATAAGTGTAAAACACATCCTTTTCATTTCATTTCTTATCGTCTCATGTGATGTGCATTGGTCGAGCTTGCCGTGGTCCAAAAGTGTGGATTCGACTTGTAAAGGATATGGATTGAGACTAGAGAAGAAGCTAAGGGGGGTAAAAAGGGCCTGGGAGGCAGGCCTGGGCTCTCCCTCTATCTGCCCTTGATTGAGACTATGATTGACGTGCAACTATAAGGAAAATTTTGACTTAGAGCATGTTTGGCTAAACTTTTTTTAAAAAAGTAACTTTATACCGTGAAATATGTTATATTAATCTTCTAGCATTTAACAAAGACCGAGTTACTTTTCTGAAACTAACTTCGAATTATCATAAAAAAGGTAACCAATGAAAATTGTACTTATTTTATGACTTGCTCTTGTAATCTATAAGTAAACNAAGTGTGGATTCGACTTGTAAAGGATATGGATTGAGACTAGAGAAGAAGCTAAGGGGGGTAAAAAGGGCCTGGGAGGCAGGCCTGGGCTCTCCCTCTATCTGCCCTTGATTGAGACTATGATTGACGTGCAACTATAAGGAAAATTTTGACTTAGAGCATGTTTGGCTAAACTTTTTTTAAAAAAGTAACTTTATACCGTGAAATATGTTATATTAATCTTCTAGCATTTAACAAAGACCGAGTTACTTTTCTGAAACTAACTTCGAATTATCATAAAAAAGGTAACCAATGAAAATTGTACTTATTTTATGACTTGCTCTTGTAATCTATAAGTAAACCGAACCCGCCATAACTCATTATGTACCCAATTTAGGGGAAGAAAAAATAGATAATTACAGTAATTTAATTTTGTAGAAATTACAAGCAACCGGAGTTTTAAACTTACCAATTCAAAATTAAGATTTTTAAGTTTTTTTTTTTTTTTCAAAAATCAAAAGATAATTAAAATCTTAATAATTTAATTTTTATAAAAATAAAATTAAACGCCCATCCACAACCCGAGTCTCTGAAACAATCAAATTCTAAGGAGTTGTTATCTTCGTGTTTCAGTTTTTATTTTTGAGTTTTGAATTCATTTTGAATTTTGTGTTTTGAATGTCTATTTTGAAATTGTTGAAAACGTCTTCTATTTTTAATTTTAAAAAATTGTTTTCAAAAAT
>CAIGRH010252067.1:0-12067 GCA_903798295.1 Fraxinus nigra | reverse complement strand
GAAAAATTTCGAAAACCTAACGTTTTGGAAATTAGTTTACAAATGTTATTCAATGATAATATGTGATTGACAGTTGAATCAAAGAGAAAAAAACATAGAGAGATACGGAGACATCTCCGTGCGCGCACAGATTGCGGAGCTGTCTCTTTCTTCTCTCCGTGTTGCACGGAGAGAAATGGTTTGTTTGTTTTTTTTTTTTTTTGAGTCAAAACCAACCCAAACGGTTTCATACAATCCATTTCCATTCATAGAATTCCCAACAACTCCTTGAAAATTATCTTCAATTACGATTATAATTCTAGCACCACCTAAAACTCGCTGAAACTTAATACAGGGAAAGATTTCTCTAATAAATTACCAAAAATTGAAAAACATAAATAGAAGGAGCAAAGAGCATCAGAAGCAAAAACATAGAATCTATAGAATTTCGAATAGTCAAGTAAAACACACATTCTTACAAAAAATGCGCCAAAAGGCCGATGCAGGCAGACAGAGAATCCTATATATCAAGCAACAGAGCAACCCCATAACAAATGAAGAAAAACTCACCTACTCAGCAATAATCTTCACGGTTAAATCTTTGGATTTTCTTGCTAGGGTTTGCAATGTAATTGGGGTGGTAATTGGGTGTAAGTGGAATGATGTCGTTTCCAATCCATAATTAAAANCTAATAAATTACCAAAAATTGAAAAACATAAATAGAAGGAGCAAAGAGCATCAGAAACAAAAACATAGAATCTATAGAATTTCGAACAGTCAAGTAAAACACATATTCTTACAAAAAATGCGCCAAAAGGCCGATGAAGGCAGACAGAGAATCCTATATATCAAGCAACAGAGCAACCCCATAACAAATGAAGAAAAACTCACCTACTCAGCAATAATCTTCACGGTTAAATCTTTGGATTTTCTTGCTAGGGTTTGCAATGTAATTGGGGTGGTAATTGGGTGTAAGTGGAATGATGTCGTTTCCAATCCATAATTAAAAAATAGATATATTACATCAGCATGACGACAAAAGTGATGTCAAATGAATAGTAACACAACTTGCCTCTTTTTAATATTGTAGGGAATATATTACCTTAGCATGACGACAAAAGTGATGTCAAATGAATAGTAACACAATTTGCCTCATTTTAATATTGTAGGGATTTCAAAATATTCTTGTTTCGACACCTACAGGTAACTAAGTTGTGACTTGTGAGTGAACGGGTAAAATGAAAATTTCGTGGTCAGCACGTCCATTTTGCAAGTTCACGTGGGATAATGTTTTCTTTGACAAGAAAGTTAAGTCACTGCCTTGTTCAATAAGTTCAAACGAGTAGTTTAATTCGCCTAAATTTCAAATGAACATTCGAATTTCAAAATTAATATTCTCACATGAATTGTCATCTTGCAATGGCATTTTAAGAGAAGTATCGGTTAAATGTAAAAGTTTGAGCTACTCATGAAAAAAAGTTAAAGTAACTTTTTAATAATATGAAAATCAATAAGTACGAAAAAATGAAAAGGATAAACAAAAACGTGAAATAGAGAAAATCCATTCATTCGTTCCACAATGTAAAAAGTCCAAATTATCATTTCAGTAAAAATTACAGTATTCAACCATTACATTCTTGTAAACACTTGATGAAACTAACCTCCAATACTGTGGTAATTCTTGGACTATCAATTAACTCTGCGAGTCACTTCAACGAATGAAAAGTGCATATCTCACAAATCTATATATGATAACACCAATCAATATTTGGTAGGCTCAACTAGACACGAGTAGATAGTGTTAAGAAGAAAAAGAATTTAAAAGCATGTTCGGTGCCCTGTGTAGCATTATTCAGTTCTACGTACATATTGAATGTCATTGTTTTTAAGTTGACAACCCGGCCAAGAAAGCCACCCCCGTGGAAGGCAACCACGACGATCCATAAATAAACTGTGCCACGGTGAATTTGCTTGCTTCTGTTGCAGATTTTATAACCCGATACCCTGGCCATTGAATGCGCTGTCCCACAGCAGCACCCGGACCATAGTTCATGTACTCGCCATAGTACAATGTGTCGAGAGCAAACGTCGCGTTCCACTCGAGCCATCCACGAGGATGAACGTGAACACCAATGTAAGACATCATATACACTGTTCTAGAATACATTTTCCATGGCCGGCCTAAATAGGTTGCAAAGCTTCCATTCGATGCCTGAAGATCTGGTGCTGGTAGAATTCTACAAGCATGAATTGAGATACCTGTTCAAGACAAATTCAAATAAGTAAATTCTCTCCCTTCTAACCGTTTAGACGAGATAGTTCACCGTAGTGTAGGAACAAATCTCGCCACCACTCATTTACAATGAATTGTGCACATATTGATAGAAAAATGAATCGACCTACATATGTATTTGCCTTGTATCTAACAGCTTCCACTTTTCGAGCATGTTAGTTCGTGCTTAAACGGAAGTCAAACATGCTAGTTCTAAAGTTAATTTTTTAACTTACTTTCTAGTTGGTTCAACTATACCTGTGTTCTGATTAGGGTCTTTTCTGTTCTGGGCAGTGATTGTATTCTTCTGAAGGGCCATAGGTTTTCTGGCATAAAGTGTGCAGTTTTGGAAAACAACTGCAGCGTTGCCAAAGATGAAATCTACAGTCCCGTACACGTCACATTCACGATAGAATTGTCGCTGCGAATGCACGTACAGGGTGTCTTGATACGCAATGACACTGCATCTATATATAACCGAATGATCTGCACCAACACGAAGGGCTACTGCTTGATGCTTGCTTGGTCCTGCCCAGTTCTCAAATGTCATGTCCCTTGCAATGAAACCAGCGCCAGTTGCAGCTGCGTACAAAAGAACATGAAATTCCATTTATTCACTGAAATTCCACCATATTTGTAGAGAAAATTTTGAACAAGTTATAGGGAAAATTTCACCATTAGTGGACCCAACCCACTACAGTATAGTAATTCAATCTCCAACCACCTTTGCACGCTATAATTAGAATAAATAATAGTTTAGTCTAAAGTTAAATAGTTAAAAATGAAACAAAAATTAATTGCAGTACCCCATGTCCCGTAGACAAAGGCCTCCAACAATGACATATCCATGTGCCATGACTCACAAATTATATCACCATCTTTATATCCTAGCCACTCATTTATTTATATATTATTGATAATTTCAATCTATTTCTTTATTTTCCAGAAATCATACGTTTGAATTTTTTTTTATAACCAAAATTTTATTCAGAACTCATCCAATTTTATTCAGAGCTGATGAGTTCATTTATTACGGACACTAAAATGGTAAATTCTCTAACCTTTTTGTAAAAAAGTTAATTATTTTAAAAATAACAAGTAAGTTAATTATTTCTAATAATAAATAGATAAGCAAGGGAATTTTTAGACAGCCTTAAAAGTCTGCATGAGACTCACACGTGCACATTCTACTGCATAATTTCCCAAAGTACTCATAATAAAAACCTAAAAATGAAAGTGAAAAAGGTTAAAAAAAAAAAAGAAAAGCAAGGGAATTTTTACCGAAAGACGCGGTGTGGAATGTCGTCACGTTATCCTGCACACTTTTTCCTCCTGAAATGACTGTTTTGCCCTTACCGTCCCCAATAAACATCAAATTTGTCTTCTTTCTACCTACCTTTAAATTTTTCTCTTCGTACCTGCATAAATCAGAAAATTATTCGGTATTAATCTTAGGTTACACTCATATTTGTCTTTTCATTCAACCTAACGTATGATGTGAAGTATCATTCTAGTCAACCACAAACTACTTCATCGAGAGATTTTAATTACGAGTTGGGTCCAATCTGGTCAAACTTTATTTTGCTTCCTATCAAAAACTCGTAGGAATTTAGCCTAGTTTTGGACCTTTTTGAGGTGTATTTTACTATTTTTGCAATTAAATAAAACATATTAAAAAAATATTTTCAAGAAAGGTTCACGAAAAGAATAATTAATGTCTCATGATTGATGAAATGATTGTCAACGACTACAAAGATGAAAAAACAGAACAATTCATCGACACGTAGTTAAGGAAACATAGTGACAGGGACAGAAATGTCAATTTTATTATTGATAAAAAAAAGGAAGGAATAAAAGGCCTATCGAATAAAGTAAGCTTTTTCCACTTTTATTTTTTTTTTGCCAATCTTAAAAGTTTTAAGTAAAAAGTAAATATTTAATATGTAAATTTGGAGACTTGTTTCAAGTACAGTGTACTTACTTTCCGGCCCTCACGTAGATTATAGTCCGGCGATTACTGTGTTCGGGCGCCTTTTTAATCGCCTCGGTAATTGTTTTGTACGTGCCGTTGCCGTCTTTTGACACGATTATATCAGCTTGAATCGCCGACACCGGCATGTCCAGTAGAATTCGATCCCTCCTAGATAACCATTTCGGGAACTGTTTGTGTTTTGACGACAATTTGTGTCTATCATCGGAATTCAGCAGTCGCCGCCGTTTGTTCTGAATTGGGATGCCGGCGAAATCATCGCCGCCTGCCGCGGCGTAAATCGCCAGAGAATTGCTCACCAATTCGGACAAATCCTTCAATCTGTCCCCCATTTGGTTTTTTACATACCCGTTTAAATCCTCGAACCCCTCGGAGCAGGTGTCTTGATTCGTCAAGGCGGCGGAGAGCCACGTCATGACGTCCTGGGAAGAGCCGATGGAGCTGCCGTCAGGGGCAACGGAGATTAGGGAGCGAGATAGAAGCTCCACCGAGCCATCTAGAAGCTCGAGACAATCGTCGTACGCGGACCGGACCCGTGTGTCCATTTCGAGATTATTGATCTCCGACGCTATGTATAGTGCCTTGCCAAAGTGCTGTAAGGTCATGTTGACCGAAATGTGAACGAGGTCCTTGTCGGAGGCGGAGAGGGCGCCGGGGAAGTTCATGAGTGAGTTGACACAGAGAGCGGGATAGCGAGTCCGGCTGCAGGTCCTGGATATGGCTTGGGTCGGGTGCATTGACCCGGAATTTGCTCGGGTTCGGAGCCCCATTACAAGTGCAGCAGAAACTGCAGACGCTACTATGAGAGTGGCTGCAATGAATAATAGGAATTTGAGCTTGGATTTTTTGGGATTCGAAGTGGTTTCATTTTCTAGTTGGGTTCTTCTCGATGAAGACTCAACCTCGGATCCGAGCCTGCCATAGCCCATTCTATTAAGCTAGAGAGAGAGAGAGAGAGTGAGCTGTAGTTTGTCAAGCTATGGGGACTAGGGGAGTGAATTTTATGCTGGTTGAGTGGGGGGTTTGCTCTTCCTCTTATACAACAGAATAGTAATAATATTATCCAGAACCATTAGTGCTAAGCATCATTTACATTTGAGGGGTTTGTTTGAATCCCATTTTTTGTGTAGAATTCATTTTGGAGTGGAAGATTGATAAATAATATGTGGTTAAAAAATAAGAAAAAGTTTTGAATTTGTGCGTGATATTATTTTATTAAAAATTGTGTAGTTGAAAATGAGATAAAAAAAATATATATTTTGAAAAATGAATTATGTGATATTGCACTTAAGCGAGTGTCGTACAGTTGTCACGTGACAATTACTTTTATACAAAAAGAGGTGAATATGAGTGTAGGGTATAAGTTACTGTAGGTAGGCTAAGATCATAGCTTGCTAAGTAAGTTTACACGTTTCAGTGTATCACTTCATTGGATCATCCCACTGGCAATGTATCACTTATTCCAATTGTTTTGTCAACAAAAATGTAATTTCAACTAACTCTATAATATATAATTGTAGCCAAACAAGGTACAAGCTCGTGATATAATAATAATTTGAGTCAAAATTTCGGTTGAGCAAGTCAAGCCGCCTCATTTACGCCCCTACCGTAGTCCTGATATAATTTTTGGTGCTAAAAAAAACCTCAAAAGATTCTTGAATATAATTTTTTAAAATAGTATCCCGCTTTAAATAATACGAGCAAAAACGAAAAAGAGGAAAAAATATAATTCGTAGGAAGAAATATTTTGATGAAAATGCTACTATAAAAGACGCACAACATATATATATATATATATAGTAGATCAAGCAATTATATCAGTTAAACGAAGTTTCGATCAATTCAATTCATATGAAATAAAAAAATTGGATTTCTATTTTCTTCTGACAAGTTAAACGCATTAGATGATACTAATTTGAAAGCATATTGTGATCGTCTTGACATTATTCTAAGAAATGTAATTTTTTGCAATATTGATGGCAAAAATCTATTTTAAAAGTTAAAAAATTTTGCAAAATCTTTTACCAAAAGAAACAAAGACAACTTTTGACATATTGACTTATTTAAAAAGATTTGATAACTTTTCGAATACATTTTATTGCTTATAGAGTATTACTGATAATTAATGTTACAGTTGCATCTGTCGGAAAAAGTTTTTCAAAATTGAAGTTATTAAAATTATATTTACAATCAACCATAATTTTGCGATGATATAATATTATTCAAGTATATTTTTTTAATTTCATGAAAAGAACACCATTTTAAAATGTCGCTCAGAGCATTCAAGATTTCATGGCCGACCATATTTTGAGTTGTTTGCTTTCTCCACTTTTTTGGCTTTGATCCCAAAAGTTTGCCCACACGAACAATTTAGGCCTGTATTTTAAATTCATAAAACGCTATTTTTTTCACCCAATTGTTAAAGCGTTTCTTCTCAACTCCAGAATTGGATTAAGAAAAATAAAAAAAATACTACAGTTTGTTAAACAACATAGTAAAACTTTATCAAAAGGCGGTGGAAAGGTGATTGGGGGTGGATTAGCTGTCTTCTACTTCCAGCACAGCAC
Source organism: Fraxinus nigra (assembly GCA_903798295.1). Taxonomy (NCBI): domain Eukaryota; kingdom Viridiplantae; phylum Streptophyta; class Magnoliopsida; order Lamiales; family Oleaceae; genus Fraxinus; species Fraxinus nigra. Next base: position 5,258 of record CAIGRH010252067.1, on the reverse strand, counting down.
TTGTCCATTCATTTTTCAGTTTAATTTCTCAACTTCTCCTTATATTTCTGTCTGTATTCAAGAAAAGGGACAAGGTAAATCTTCAAGACAGAATTTATATTGATTAGAAAATCCAATGCAATTGAGTGCTTCATAGATTTTGATTAAGATCCCGGTGTGGATTGAAATCTAAATTTTAATTGGCGTTGAATAGAGATTAAATATTGGTTATCTTCTTAATGGGGTAGTTAAGGAGTGGGACCTACCAAAAAGTTTAATTATGACAATTTGCTTAGTTATGACATATAACAAGCTGGTTGAATAGAAAATCTCAAAATCAATTATTCAAAAAAAAAGGTAAAGGTAAAAGTATCTTATGACTTATGAGAGTCTAACTTATGCATGACGCCCCAAAAAGAAACTAAGGTCATGTTTGACACTCATATTTTTTTTCTCTTTATTTTAACTACACATCCCCCAGATAAAATAATATTAGATACAAATTTAAAACTTTTCATTACTTTTCAACCAATTTTAGAGCTAGTTTAACAGCTTCAATGGTTTATAAGGGATGGGCAAAAAAATCGATGAAATCAAACAAATCAAATCGATTAATTTTAATAATTAAAAAATCAGGCCGGGTTGATTGCCAATTTAAGCAACTAACCTATCAATTAACCGATCCAACCTGCTAATATATATTTTTTTATTTTTTATTTTCATTTAAACTTTAAAAATAAAATAACAAAAACACAAATATAACTCCTTCTCAACTGATTTGTTTACCATCTACGCTTCTTCTACTAAAACTCCAAATTAATAATAATAATAATAATAATAATAATAATAATAATAATAATAATAATAATAATTGTTTGTTATAAACTCAAAATTCATATTATAGCCTTACTTTTCATTTTTGTGTAATTGTTTGTTGGTAACTATCGAATGTACACAATGATTTTGGGAAAACCAACTCTTGACCATTTACGTTGTGTGTGTGAAGCAAAGTTTATTTTTTTAACTCAAAATAGGTAGGCAATTTTTTTTTAACTCGGACCAATGTCCAAATCGAATAGCCAAACCAAACCAATTTGGTCTGATTTAGTTCGGTTTCAACGGTTGAATTGAATCAGTTTAAGTAGAGTTTACCTAAATTGACCAAGTCGATTTCAATTTTGGATTGAACTCAAAATCAACCCAACCAGAGCCATGCACAGGCTCGATATATAAGGAAAATAGGTTTTTTGTTTTTATTCAGAGGACTAAACAAAATAAATATGCGAGATATTGGTGTGTTATGATGTTTACCCATCCGCTCTACCATTGTTTTATAAAGTACCATTTAGCATTGCGTATGCTATTTTGTAATATATGTTTGATAGATTTCTATAGCAGAATTTATATTTTGATCATTTTGATAGTTGTGGATCTCATGAAATGTGTGATTAAAATTAATTATTGCATTTGATCTAAAATTTTAATTGAATTTTAATCTAAACCAAACAAGCATGTTACTCTTAATTTAAAGTTAAGAGACATTTTCAGACAAGTGATGCATATCTTTATTAGAAAGGTCATTACCAGTTAAATCAATCCAACTCGATCTAAATCGCTCTCAAATTAATGAAAATCTAAACATTGAAGTTTGTTAAAATTTTATCAACTTTGAACCGATTAAATTTCAATTTTAACCGTACATTTCATATGACACGCAAATTTTATCAACTTTTTTAACCAAATATTACATCATCTTTATTAAAATCTACTAAAATTTTATGAAAGTTTTGTGAAATAACCTAAATGGACATGTCTAATGGTTGTGGTTGCCACTAAGGAAGCTCCGTGCCAATGGAGAGACCCGAGTGGGGGAAGGGATCGGAAGGGATGGGTAATACAATCAAGGAGAAGAACTGCAAGAAGATGCACGTAAACATGGAGCATCACTTGAACATGAAGGTGAGTCTATTTCGTATGGGATTTTTCGAAGTAAAGCCCAAATAAATAATAATTGGAGTAGATTCTCATGTCTTACCATGGATGATATTGAGCTTGACCGTGCATCTCCTATCACGTATGGTGGTGTACGGATGGAAGGGCGAGAAAGTTAATCCGTTTTATAGCAAAGGTTGATTAGAAAATGGCATTGGGAGTAACGAGTGAAAAAGAAGATGGCGTGAGGAGAATTATTACAATAGATTCTAATTAAAAATTTATCGAGTTCTATGACATGAATCTCAATAATCGTAAGTACATTTGACATATATTAGTTATAATGGTATGTATAAGATTCTATGGATAGTGGATGACCGCTTAAAAAATCATTAAAAAACGATAAAATTTGGAGAACATCTCCAAGAAACTCTCTATTTTTAAAGAGTATATTCTATCATTTGGAGAACATCTATAAATTTAGAGAGTTAAAATTCTGAAGTACTCCAACAAATTCTTTATATTTAACTTTTAATTTTACTACTCCCAAAAAATATTTATTATTTTTCTTTATCTTTTATTTTAACTAGCTTTTCTTTATATTATTTTATTGCATTCCTACATTGAAAATTGAAACTTTTTGAATGCATTTAATTATAGAGAGTGTTTTGACTCTCCAAATTTGAAGAGTCAAACACAATCTCTAAATTAAAATGTTAATTTAAAGAGTCTTTTGCAGCATGATTTTAAATGTTGACTCTTTAACCTNGAGAATATCTATAAATTTAAAGAGTTAAAATTTTAAAATACTCCAACAAGCTCTTTATATTTAACACTTAATTTTACTACTCCCAACAAATATTTATTATTTTTCTTTATCTTTTATTTTAGTTAGCTTTTCTTTATATTATTTTATTGCATTCCTACATTGAAAATTGAAACTTTTTGAATGCATTTAATTATAGAGAGTGTTTTGACTCTCCAAATTTGAAGAGTCAAACACAATCTCTAAATTAAAATGTTAATTTAAAGAGTCTTTTGCAGCATGATTTTAAATGTTGACTCTTTAACCTACCGAAAAAGTTTTACCACATTGAATTGAAGCAGGTATGCCACTGGGGTGCGAGGGAGGATGAAGGGATCGAAGGAGGATGGTATGGTGGGAGACCTCGATTCGTTGAGAATAAGATTGTGCGAAAGAATCTACGAAGAGAGTTACGCTAAATTTATGGACAAAAATGAAATGATTATGGAGGCAACAATTGCATAAGGATTTCTAATCCGGACAATAAATGAGCACATGTACATTTGTATGGAGGTGGGGAACATAAAATCTCGACAGCGCTAAGCCCATACCACACGGTTTTGCATATGGGTCTAAATTTTATCATAATTCAGAAATGTTTTAAGAAATGTTTGAGGCAACTTCATAAATGAGAAATAGAAAAAATTATGATGAATTCGAAGTTAATATATGAATTTTACAAGAGAAGTGTTTCTAGGTTTTATTTGCCAATGAATTGGATTCGATTATTCCTATTTCTACACGACTACGACTGTATGATCAAAGTGCGGAAAAAGCCCACTTGCTTACTCTCTTTTACTCCCACCGTTAGGAACCTAATCACTTGAGATGCCATAAGACTACGTTTGATTATGATACAAAATTACATTTTAGAATGGTAGCTGGGTCCTACCTTTTGAAAAATAAATATTATGCAAATCATGTTACACGTGCATCTTATTTTACATCATTTTTTATATTGTGCCACGTGTCGACACATGATTTGACAGTTTTAAAAAACACATTTTCATGTCTAACATTTTTTCAGTTCCTACACAACATTAAAAAAGATGTACATCATGAAATGTATACTTAATCATTGTTCAAATACCATCATAAGGTTATCACATGGCAATGGGCATCGCAAGTGTCCATTGCTATTTGTCCACATGTTCAACTTGTGGTTTTCAAGATTAATTCATCAAAGTCATAAATCTCCACAAAAAGAATCAACATCAAAATTTTAACACAAACAAAGACTTGTCGAAGATTCCACTTCTTCATGTGACCTTGTTCATCTTCCTTCAGCACGTTAACATGGACCCTACTAATGCACATGAGAGGACAATAGATAAAATTTTAGGGCAATGTTTGCATACAAAGAAATTTTCTAGATAAATTCGTAAAGCAATGTAAGAAAAACTCTTATATTACGATTAAAATGAGTAACTTATTTATTCTTACGTTCTCCAATATGGAACCTTATAACTTTATTTTAATGGATTTTGTAACATGTATTTAAGGTTTTTTACTTTGATCATTCATTGTGCACGATTGAATATGATTTTTCGCAGGGAAAAAGGATATATTAAAATTCAATTTGAAGATACCTATATTTTAAAGTAATTTGTTAAATTATTAGTTGGAATAATTGAAGTTATATAAAATTTAAAATTTATTTAAATTTGAGTCATAGACGACCTCCTTATTTCTTTGTTTAGAAGTAAATACTTTAAGTTATTGGATGAGAGTACGAGAAATCAAAAGGGAGGATATCATAAAGTAAAAGAGACTTTTAAAGGGACATCAATAGGATTAGATTCCGAGTGTCGTATAATTGAATTTCAAAAAGGCACATGCTAAATCTCTCTCTTTTTTTTTTCCTTCTTCTTCCGAGTAAATTAACATACTGAAAATTAGATCATATTTTATCTTGAACAATCATCGTCTCCAATGTCGATAAAAGTAGAATGAGTGAAGTCGGTCACTTTTCCTTTTAGATGGTGTTCTCTATAAAAACCTTGCAATAACTTCAACTACGAGGTTTAGTGTGGATTGGTGACTTTAATATGCTTTTTTCTTTTTAATTCTATTCAATTTTATTACAATCTAGTTTGGCATTAATAAGTATGTTTTTGCACACTTATTTAGAGCATGTTTAAACCCTATTTTTATTGAAGGAATATATTTTGGAATAGTAAATTAATAAATAATGTGTGGTTAAAAAATAAGGTAAAATCTTGGATTTGCATGTAATTATTATTTTATTGAAAAATGTGCAGTTGAAAAGAATAGAGAAAATTGTATTTTGAAAATAATGAAATTCAAATGAGGGATTAATATCCAATTATCCAAATAAGCTAATTAGTGATCAAATCGAGCAAATTTATATTCACAATTATGTATTTATGACTGTTGTAGGCAAAAATCACCCATGGAATGAGAACGAAGCAAAATGAGGAAAAAGAGACTAAAAGTGTGTAAAATTGTGAAGTTGGAGATCAAAATGCACAAGTCAAACAATTGAAGGACCTTGAGGTGCAATTTATGAATGGCATAATCG
>CAIGRH010251900.1:0-10031 GCA_903798295.1 Fraxinus nigra | reverse complement strand
ATCATCATCTGAAATTGTCCCTATATAAATAAAAATATGTGCATGCCAGACTGGAGTAGTACATAAAGTTTTTAATTTTCTTTTGGATGCCCATGTTATGACTTTTTTCAATTTTCTTTTAATTCACGGCATTTTCATTTCATGAAGTTGACTTTTACACATTCATAAGGATAACTTTTCTCTCATGATTTATGTTCATTATTAAGGACGGCTTTACGTGTCTATGATATATCCTTCTCCTCCAATAAAATTATCCATTTACACAACATTATATTACAGTACAGAGAGACATAGATACTGATCATTGGTCTACACTAAAATAAATGATACTTTAAGATGACAACCTAGTCAATAAAAAGTCAAAATTAAAGTACTCACAATGTCCAAATGGTGTACTTATCTGATGCTAATTTATCATAAGTAGAAGTGAGCACACCACTGATTGGAGATTCCAATTTTATCTTAGTAACTACAAACTAATTAGAAATACACATATTGTGACATTTGCAACGAAAAGCCCAATTTTTCATTTTTATTTATATATATATTTTTTTTCAGTTTTTTGTTATTTTTATATATATACAAAATCGCAAGCAAACAAAGTGACCACACAAAATAAAGCAAAAAATACGACCACAACTTTTCGTAAAGTTTCAAATCTAACAATATCTAAAGCCAGTTGTCCTTCAGTGTGAATGTGTTCTAGGACAATAATATTCCTTTCAACTAAGTCCTAAATGAAGTGGTGTCTAATGTTGATGTGCTTAGTCTTATAATGCTAAATAGGATTCTTAGATATGTTTATAGCATTCATGTTATCATAGAACATGGTAAAAGAATCTTATTCAATACCATAGTTACTGAGCATGTGCTTCATCCAGAGTAGTTGTGTACAACAGCTACCGACAACGATGTACTCAACTTCTATAATAGACGATGTTTTATCAACTCTCTCTATCGTATCCCTTCTTAAGTAAGAACATAGCAAGTCTTTAATAACAAGCTCGGGGAGCTTATTTCAGCTTTACAATGCCTTTTTAAGCTTGAACTCGTGACAAGGAAGTTCTGGATCAATGAATCCTTTTAGTTGCTCAACATAGACTTCTTCATTTAAAACCACATTCAGAAATCCACTATCGACGTCTATTTGATGAAGTTTGAATCCCAAGTTTTTAAATTGTTTAATAAGCATGGCCATATGCTCATCACTATCACTTTTATTTTCTTATCTCTTACTAATTTATGATCAAGTACAATGGTAGTAATAGTAACAATGAACTCCAATTAAAAAGATGGCATGCATGCATCACATATAAACGCAACATCGGACTGTACCAAGAACTAAATCGATGAAAATTTTCAATCTTAGTTTCAAGCATAAACTAAGAATGTCATCTAGAAATAAAATTATGATATTTTGAAACATCAATGGCCTTGTATTGTCTACTTTTCCATTAACATAACTAATGGACAATATTAAACTTATCTTGTCATTACAATTATTACACATCAAGTACAAATTAGCAATGTAAAAATCTGATTCAACCTTACTGAGAGGACCCCTTGCGGCGAGACCTCAATATGATACTCTTTTTTTCATAAATATATTTTAAAATCTATAGAATCGATTTTATAACTTTGGTCTAATCAATCGGAATGAAGTGAGCCATGATAACTAGAACCCGATCAAATCTACTAATAGTATCGCAAGGCGTTTAATAGTAACAGTAACATTGAACATTCATCGTTGAACATTGGTCGGTTTTACCGATCCTCCATGCCCTATTTTCCACTCGCACCTTCATGGTATAAGCATACACCTTGTAATAAAAACATTCGTTCTCACATTGAAGTTTAAAATCATTTATGATATTAAATATAGTCATTGCATATTAACTTCACATAATATTAATTTAGAAAACACATTCATATATTTAATGAAGTAATATACGTATGAAGGTCTGACCTCTATGTTAAAGTCGTTAACTTATAATGCTATTTGTTATGGGAGAGTTTAATCTTATCCCTCATGAGTTTCTACCGCATTCCCAGAATTTGAATCCATCATCTTTCCTTTAAAAGAAAATTAATTTGAATCTTGTCATCAATTGGACAAATTGTCTAACTCTATCAATACATGTCCTCAACTTATTATTTAGATACGCTTTTACATAATTTGAATTTATAATCTTTTGCATATATTCCCTTTTCGCTAATTTAAGCATTGGAAAGACGACAAGAATACATCTCGTCGTCTTTGTTTCAAGTATTGAAGATTCTATTCGCATTCATCTTCCATTGTGTTGGAATATTCTCCAGTCCTTCTCTCCAGTTCAGCCAGCAAGTTGCACGTTCAGTCTCTTCTTCTAGCTTACAGATTCTAGCTTATTCTAGATACTTCTTTAGTTTGTTATGTTATTAGTTTGTTAGATAATTCGTTACCTATTTTCTCTATAAATAGAATAGTTTGCATTGTAATTTCTCTAAGTTGAATGAATGTAAAATTCATCTTCTTCCCTGCCATTACAGTAGGTTCTATCCGGTTCTATCCTTTTATTTTCTGCTATTCTGTTTCTGCTGTTCAGTTCATTTTCTGCTGGTTATAGCAGCCTCCATTTAGCGTCCTTCTTTAATTTTATCAGTGGCCTTTGTTAAAGGATGTTATATTGTCTCACGTCAAGACTACCATTCTTGTATTTATCGTAGTGGTTTTTTTAAAAATAAATTGCATTTAATAATAATAATAATAATAATAATAATAATAAATTTATCGTCTTTATTGACTTAATTGATCCAATAAATCCAGTAATTATTAAAAAATAAAAACATCTGCAAACCAACTCATTCACACAGTAACAATGGAACTAACCGTCAATTGCAGTTGATATAAATACCTTCTCTATGTACGTATTTGAGAAGCAAACCTGGTATATCTTTTAATTCATTCTTCCTCTCAAATCTTCTGACTTCTCACTATTTCTCTCTCGTCGTGAAGTTCATTGTAACCAAGTTTTAAAATAAATCATGGATATCAACGGTAGTTTATATAATAGAATTAAGTTTGCATATACACGTCTTATACAGCGTGATGATCATCGTAGTGCCGAGCAAGTTGGGAGAAGCTTCAGGACATGGCAAATTTTTTATGCTGATTAAATTTTTCAATCTTTATGTTGTTTACGCTTTATTATTTAATGGTTAGATTCTAATGTAAATATTACGATGTTGATGATTTCAATGTTATATATAATTTGTTAGCACTTAAAAAAATGAAAACTGTAAAAAAAAAATATGAAAGTCACTCCGCATAGTGCGGAGTCACTCCGTGTTGTGCGAAGTAACTTCACACAAATGTAGAGTCACTCCTCACAATGTGGAGTATGACTCAGCATCCGAACAATGCAGAGTGACTCCACACAAATGTGCAGACTCCGCATTTGTGCGGAGTTACTCTATACAATACGGAGTACAACTCCGCATAATGCAGAGTTCAACTCAACTCCACATATCCCTTTTTCCGTATATATCATTTGTTAGCACTTAAAAAAAGCTGTAAACTATAAAAAAAAATAAAAAAAATTTGAAAGCCCACACAATACGGAGTATAACTCCATATAATGCGGAGTTCAACTCAACTCCATATATGCCTTTTTTCCGTATATATCATTTGTAAGCACTTAAAAAACTTGTAAACTGTAAAAAAAAAATTAAAAGCAACTCCGCATCCGCATAATACGGAGTACAACTCCACAAAATGCGAAGTTCAACTCAACTCCACATATTTCTTTTTCTTTTTTTTTTTCATATATATCATTTGTTAGTACTTTAAAAAAACAGAAAACTGTTTTAAAAAAAAAGAATTTTTTTTAAAGGAACTCCGCACAAATGCGGAGTCTGTGCGGAGTCACTCCGCATCTACACAATGCGGAGTGACTCTGCACAATACCGAGTACAACTCCGCATAATGCGGAGTTCAACTTAACTTATATAATATTACTTATTTCCAATATAATTACTAATTCAAAAAATTGNTCAACTCCACATATTTCTTTTTCTTTTTTTTTTTCATATATATCATTTGTTAGTACTTTAAAAAAACAGAAAACTGTTTTAAAAAAAAAGAATTTTTTTTAAAGGAACTCCGCACAAATGCGGAGTCTGTGCGGAGTCACTCCGCATCTACACAATGCGGAGTGACTCTGCACAATACCGAGTACAACTCCGCATAATGCGGAGTTCAACTTAACTTATATAATATTACTTATTTCCAATATAATTACTAATTCAAAAAATTGAAACTTATTTACTAAAATACAATTAAGTCTAATTTTATTTTGATATGTGTTTTATTGTTAGTTGAAAAAAATTGGTCACTCCACACAACGCGAGTATTCACTCCTCTGAACTCCGCACTTGGGCAGAGTGACACTTCACATTGTGCGGAGTGAATATTCTGCAGTTTTTCTTGTCCAAAAAAATAAGCGTTTGTAAATTTTGTTAATATTATTTTTAAAGACGTTAATATTACCTTCAATAGAACAAACCCCGTGTATTGCACGAGGCGAAAACTAGTAATAATAAATGAGAGGCCTGGTACGGCACTATAATCAAAGATTGAGGCAGGACCAGCTTAGCTGGTGATGTTGAGTACCAACCCACTCTACCATGGTCATCACTATGATGATGGCACACATAACTTTTTAAGTGAAAATTTTATTTTCTTGAACTATTGATGGGGTTGACTAGTTAAATTTGTCTTTATTTCTTTCATTGATCAGAGGACAGGCTGCATATATACCCGCCAAAGCATTGTATTTTCTACTACATGTTGTGAGGAATAGAAATGGAGTTCAAAAATAAATAAATAAACACATGAAAATTCAATTTATTGAACACAGAGAATAGAAAGTAGCAACATGAAAAGCCACAAACAAGAGCAGAAACAGAGGAAAACGTGTGAATTCATGATTGAACATAACAATTAAATGAAACAGAGAACACTAATTTTGCACTTCACTTCTTCTTGGTTTTTGACAAAGCATCTTCTTCTCTTGATCTTGACACTTCAATGTAATCGCTTTTTGTTCAGGAATTCTTTGAACCATATAGCAGAATTTTTTGGGATTCTCGTCAAATGTCCATCATTAAAATCTACATAAACAATGCCAAATCTAACCGTGTATCCCGCGGCCCATTCAAAATTGTCAAACATTGACCATATGTAGTAAGCCTGCACACGTACTCTTTCTTCACTGAAAATTTTAAAAAAATCTTGAACAACAACCTTTTTAACAAAATAGTTAATAATTTCATAATTTACATCTTTCTTTGAGATCAGGTAAACAATTATATGAATGATACTTACTCCATTGCTTTTCTAACGAAATGTAGATGGTCTTTGTGATATTTTATCCTCATCGTATCAATCCGAGCTTGTGAAATTCTTAGTGACGGATTGTTAACTTCATCCACCCCTACACATAGTAAGCCATCCAATAAATCACATTAAAAATGGTTATATTACTAAACATTTTATCTTTAGGAAAAGGCTAATTAACATGCAGTATGTATCTACCATTCTCTGTGATGTAAATGATGGGATTGCAATACTTTTTCTTTATGTAAACCAGTAGCTTGTAAATTCCATATGGAACAATATTCAACCAATCTGAACCGCCCTGGCATTAATAAAAGAAGCACTGAATATAATGGGTCATTTATGAGAATATAGTCCACTCCAATAAATGGTTGAAATTACTCCGTCTTGTACAATAATATGTTATAGAATAAATATTGGAATTATTTAATCTCTTTTTTTTTTAATTCTAAGAAAAGTCAAAGTCAAAGGAATACCTTTGGACCAATAGGCACCTTTCTACGTGTATCTACAAAAATTGAGAGAGTGAGCATCATGTTGTAAGCGTAATTTATAACTATTCTCGAACAAGGTCCCTATACTTACGTGAAAATGCGACTTGCCTGTCGGTTATATAACTTGGTGCTGTACCAGCACAAGTTTTGCTAGATGAATGGTAAACATAAGTAGAAGTGTAATAATTTATGCCTAGAAAATCATAGGATTCCTTCACCAACTTCTTTTCGTCAGGTAAAAATTGGGGAAGACGATTTCCCACTCTTGCCCTCATAGTTAATGGGTAATTACCGGTTACTATCGGTTCTACAAACCTGAAAAAGGATGGGATAAGAGAGTTACTGAGACTTGTGATCCACAATAAAACATAGTTTAAGGAGCTATTTTATGTCACAGCTAATATTCCACAAAACTACTTACGCTTCTTAAAAATGTGACAATGTCTACTTAAGAAATTATTAGGAGGGACTCCCAAACCTTTAATGCAGTGTGAAAAGTTCTTAAACCTTCAAAAGTGTTTTAACTCCAACAAATTTGCACGACGTGAAAAAATTGAATATGTAGAACTTAAAATCGCATGCCATGCTAAGTTTAGGGAAATATTAAGGGATTTAACGATTTTCCCTCTTAACTTCAATTTACGCGCACAATTTTAACCAAAAAAAAAATTCTCGATTATGAGACACATTATAATTTAGTATAAGTCCCCAAAATAAAATGATAAAAAAAAGGTGGGGAAGGGGATTCAAATTTCTTGAATTAAAAAAATACGAGCCATGTTTTCTTTTCTCGCATATTATTACAATAAATTGGTATCAGATAAATTCGATAACTTTTTCGTTGTTCTTAATAAACTGGTATCAGAGCCAAATGCTTGAAAATTCTTGGGAGATCGATATTTTGATCATGTTAAAAATCTTAGCTTGATCTTTTGTGATGGCAACCAAAAAGTTTGATGTTATGCTATTGGTTCGCTATACAAGATTTTTGTTATGACATATTAGGAGGCTAGCATTGCTCGTTTATATAGAATTGATTTTGTTGTGTTTTTGTCTGTTTCATATTTGTTGTTTAAAGATACGTTCTTATATAGTCATGATCTTATCATTGAAGAAGTTTATAATGCTCTATATTCAAAGGAGAAGATGAAGCATTTCATTGAAATTAAGGCTCATAGAGATGTGCTTGTTCTTGATAGTGGTTGTGCAAGAGGTAAATTAAGATATAACTTCAAAATTTACTGCAAGAATTCGAGGTAATTAAGGATTTTTATAAGTTGCAGAATAGAGAAAACTTGACTATAGCTTTTCAGAAGGTAAAGCAATTAGATACTTCAAGTGAAGCCATTATTGAAACTTTTCACATTGATGGAGAACTTTTTTACTTATTTCTCACTACTACTCCAAACTTGATAATAATTGTATTCTTGATACAGTTTGCACTCATATATCCCAATCGGGATTTGTTTTCAATATATGAAACAATTTCGAAAGGTGTTTTGATAATGGAAAATAATATATCTTGTTGGATATCTGGTATTGTTCAAGTCGGAATAACATTGCTTGATGGGACGATTAGACTACTTCATGCGGTGAAACACATTTCAAATTTGAAGATAAATCTTATCTCCTTGGGCACTCTTGTTTCTAACGGGTACAAGTAAAATGGTAGAGGTGGAGTCCCAAAAGTTCGTAAAAGAGTCCTTTTTTGTTATATGTCTTGCAATGTTATACATGATTTTTGATGGATCGGCATATTTTAAAGATTCGGGTGGATTAGGAGCTGGGATTTGTGTTGGATTTTAAGATATCAAGATAAGGAAACTTTTGAACATTCCATTTCATCTACAACTCTACTTCTAGGGTTTGGATTATTTCCTATATATATTTGACTCTTCTCTTCAATTTGGTTGGGTTGGGTTGGGTTTACCTTATTATGGGTTGTTAACCTCATTATAGGTTTCTTTAATCCTATTGGAGGTTTGCTTATCCCCATTATTAGTTAGACAATTTTTTGTATTCTCTCTCCATATTTTAGTGAAATATCATTTATTCTGAAAATTAAATCTTTATTGTGAGTTTGTGATCTTTATTTCATAATATTGTATCTATAATCTCATATCGGTTTCAACAAATTGATGTTGGAGTTATCTGGTATCTTCTGCGTTTCTCAACAAACTGGTAATAGAGCATTCCAGTTTTCAATAAGTATCAAAAGCCACAAAATAAGCTAGAAAATAAGCCGAGGCTGCGTATTCATCAGGCTGCGTATTCAATAAGTAACATTTGCTTCTTGTAAAAAGATGAAATGAGAGAAAACCACTTACCATCCCAACATAAAATCGATTGCCCTGGAAGCAGCCTTTTTATCTTCCTCCGTGTCATGGAGTGGCACAAACCACTGGGAGACATTTGTTATTCCTATCTTACCTTTTTGACGTTCCTGTACATATGTATTTGTATAAACTAAACGTTACGAGAAAATTGTATAGGTTTCTTTCATGACGTTAATATATGAAAAATGTTACCTGATATTTTTTCCTGTAAATATTAACAGCTTTTGCATGTGAAAGGATCAAATTGTGTGCCACTCTATATGGTTCCTTGCCCGGCTCTCGTTTGGAGCAATGAGCTGGAGCCCCAGGTTTACCTCTATGAAGAGAGATAGCATTTACTGGCCTCATTGAAGATTCATCCCGAGCAGGTGGAAAATGACCCGTCACATAACCTTCATGAGCAAAGGCCCATGGCTCGTTCAGTGTGATCCAAAGTTTCACCCGATCACCAAATTCCCGAAAGCAAACATTGGCGAACGTACAAAAATCATTCCTATTAATTAAACCGAAAACTTTATCATTATGTACTAATATGTTTCACTATGTTTTTTTGGTAATAAATTTTTTGGAGGAAATTTAATTTGTATACAATAGCTTGATTTGGTAATACAAATATCCATATGATTTTTTAATTTCAAAGGAATTAAATGTGCTTTTGCAAATATCTAAATAAAAGATGCATGATTCGGAAATATTGAGTTACGTACACAATTTGGTGATTTAAGAAGCCACCATACTCTTCTTCCAAACATTGGGGAACGTCCCAATGAAAAATAGTTGCACATGGCTTAATTCCTTCATAGAAGTAAATATAAGAATGTAAGGATTTAGCCTTTGTTAAGTTTTAAATACTCATAAATTTTAGCATTCCAATTGTAAAGTAGAAAGAAACAAACAGAAAATTGTTATAAATCTAAAAATAAACACTGAATTATATTGGAGTCTAATTAACCTTCGGCGTGGAGCAACTCTATCATATTTTTATAGTACGCAATTCCTTTTGGGTTTTCTGTGGCCCTTAATCTTCCACCTAAATACCAATACCCCAAAAATAAAATTAAAAAAAAAAACAACATTGAATTTTTATTTTTATTTTTTGACAAAAATGATGCACAAATTAATACATATTGTTGCTGTTCCAAATATACATACCTACTCTAGTCCATTGTAATACTCTAGTCCATGCAATCGAAAATCTATAAGAATCCAAGCCCACTCTCTTTATTATAGCCACATCTTCCTGCAACATTCTTGGAATATTTTTAATTTAAAAATATTCTACTAAAGAACTCTTTTCTAAATTGTCTTTAGAATGTCTATCAACTTTGTGCAATAACAATTGAAATTAAATTACCTTGATCCTATGATATTGATCAATAGCAGTACGCGCATTTTTTTTGTCATGAATTTTACCTGCCACTCCAATAAACACACTTAGGAATTGACATGAAATACATAAATTATAAATTCACGTATATGTGCATGTAAATATAAAAATCTGTGTGTATGCATATATATATAGTGTCTGTTTGAGCCCCATTGTTATGGTAAGAATACATTTTGGAATATTACATTGACAGAGAACGTGTGGTTAAAAAATAAGAATTTTTTTTGAATTTACGTGTAATATTATTTTATTGAAAAATGTGTGGTTGAAAAGAAGAGAAAGAAAAATGTATTTCATAAATAATGGGAATCAAACAAGGGCATAGCGCCTTCAACCAAAAATACTAGAGAGAAAAAGAGACAAGGTGTTCTCCTTGTGAAGACATCCCAGTTGCTGGGGCTTTTCCCGTCTGCGTTCCAAGCGCCTTCAACCTAAAA
>CAIGRH010251792.1:0-12099 GCA_903798295.1 Fraxinus nigra | reverse complement strand
ATCCACCAATTACAATGTGACCTTATTTTATTGTTTTGTTTGGTCCCAAAATGTCTTTTTAAATGGGCCCTTTTTCTTTTTTAAAATGGTCCTTTCTGATTTCTTTTCATACCATTGAAAAATCAAATTTTAAATGAGGCGCACGCCTCGTGCTTCATGATATTTATACATGTATATCAAGAGAGAAGACACCTGCATAAGTACACTGCTGTAGAGAGAAAAATGTTGAAATTTGAGGTAAATTATATACTTCCCACTTCGTACAATGTAGAAGGGTTCTTACTTTTTACCCTAAAATTTATAGATACTATACATGTGGTATTGGAATTTAAAGTATGAAGTCAATTTCATAGAATATAAATTTTTGGAAACGTACATCACGCACTTCGAAGCGGAAAGAAGGATTTGGAACATGATTTCTTTGGCTTTGACTACCAAAAATTAAATCGATCTAACAAGGTAGGATAACAAGGTGCCGTTGATTCTTATCATGTTTAAATTATTTTTTTCATGTATTATGCCAATGAAAGTTATAGATATGATATGTATGTTTTGGTCATCCGATACCAAAGATATGATATTTATTGAGTTCTTATCGGTTTCTAAAGATACGATGACGGTATGATATTTTTGATACATGTTTTACAACTTTTATTTGGGATTGCACTATTATTTCGTTTTCTATTGAGTATTCTCATGTACTCACCATTTTACCCTACTCACATATTCAAACAGGTCGTTAGTCAGCTGGCGATAAGATGCAGTCATGGTCCCGAGATTTATGGGACTCAATAAATAATCGAGTGTAACATGATTAAAAGTTTTATTTCTAGCCTCATCTTTAGTTTTATTATCTATGAATTTATATTTAAGAAGTTGAGACATGATTTATTTATTATAAAATTCCCACGTGTGCTATTTTGTATTGGTGAAACCAAAATTTTATTTATGATGAATTATGCGAAATAAAATAGAATTAACATCGGTTCGAATTTTGTATCTGAATTGTTTTACCAGAAGAAATAGCATGCACGGATTACATGAAATTATGATTTTTGGGCTTTGTACATACCCTCACAGCTTTTCATACCTTGGCAAAATGAATGTTTATATAGGACTTTGTGCATTTCCGTCACTGCTCATGGTGAGCTGTGACAGCAACTCTCTGTTGGCAGTCAACAGTAATATCACTTCACCGTTGACTGGCAGAATAAATTAACATTTAAACTTAACTTTAAATTTAAAGTTATTAGTTCACTGTCACAATTTCACTAAACTGATAACCCCAGAGCAAAAAGTGGCAGCTTTTTCTTCTCAAGGCTGTCAAGTGAAAGGTTTATAAAGTGATGATCTATACTCTAGCCAAGCCCCTCATTCTTATATCTCTTTTCACTTATTCTATCCCATTTCGACTATTGACTTGATCGTCGAAGTGCAAACGATAGTCGAACTTTTATTGGGATAGTAGCCTTTGCACCCTAAGGTGTGTTTCGGCATGCACGTGACACCTAGGTGGACAGAAAAGTGGTCAGATTTGTTGGCTATTTGCTTAGCCGAATTTTGAGGTCAACGTCATCCTTCAATTTACATTGCTTGATAAGCTGATGATATACTTCCATATTTTCTCTTCCATAGGCCAATCCAAATGCATTTGGATGGTAATAATTATAAGGACACGAGTTTAAAAACTACATAATACCAAAATCGATAATACAACTGATTGAAGATGTCAAAAGGAAATGTCAAAATACAAAGGCTTTTCAAAATTTCATGTTGCATCTTTAAAAATTGCAGAAAATCCTAGAATGAGATAGCCAGTTACTCGGGAGTTTTGATTGTACAACCCTACTCCCCAAACTATAGTAGTTTTGATTGTGAACAATATTATCAATATAGTTGCAATTAAATATAGCATAATGTCAGATAATTTCTTAGACATGAAGGTTAAATTTGTCCATTGAACTGAATTAAGCATACGTCCAAAGGAATCTTTTGGTCAACTATAGAACTATAGACCCCACAACCAACCTCTATATTACTTCTTTGACACAAACATGAAGATGCTGAAGCAATGAAAGGAAGCAAGTAGTCCACAAAGGAGGTCGTTATTGACTTGATCCAACGAAATGGTATGAGAGAGAAAAACAAGAAATCGAACAATTTAGCATCTTCCATTCACTATTACTAGAGGCTAAAAGGAGGAGTGATTATCATGTAAGCATGTATTTTCCTTTTTGATTAGTATTCCTTTCTTATTAATGTGTATGTATGTAGTCTAAAGTCTAAACATTATAACACAACTATGCAATGTCTAGCATGAGACAAAATAATACCTGTAGAATTCTTTAACCGCAGCCATGGACTTTTCATGCAAGCGCTTTTCTGGCAACACCTGCGTCGAATTAATTGGCCCACCCTGTGTAGGTGAAGATGCAAGAGATCTATCAAAGTTGCAATCTATATTTCTAATATCTCTATTCTCGTAGGTCACATTCCGCTCTTGTTGATGTGATTGATCGTAAATAGTCTGACTAGCAAACCTGACAGGCATGTGTTTTGGCATGAGATCTTCTCTATTACCATAAGTTGTCCGTTCAGGCATAGAACTGAATCCATTTAGACCAGATCCCACTCTTGGTGCATCTCCTGAACTTGAAATCTCAGCCAAATGAATGCTAGGTGCTGTTGGCTGCCCTCTGAAAGCCATTCCCCTAGCAAGACCACCTTGGGGCCCAAGGGTTATGGAATCATCTCCAAGGGGTCTTTGAGGCAAAGGAAAAGACATGGTCCTGTTCTCAAAGGAATGTCTCTCCTCCAACCGTGCATCCTGTGAAACATAACCACGTATCTGTTGGGGAACAGCATGGAAACCACCCATCTGGGAACTCGGAGAAAACATATTAGAACCTCTGGGAGCAAAATCCATAGATGGACCTCTTCTAACAGATGTCCCAATACTCGGAGCACGAGCAAGCCTGCTAGCTTGCGTCTGCCGTTCTAGTGCGGCATCTCTATGCACTTCCTCAATCCTTTTTGGGCCTTCAACTTTCCTCCTCTGCTGCCACTTATTCTTTCTCAGATCAATTGCATCTTTAAGCATGAATCTTAACCTGGAAGACAGTTTCATGTTATTTGACAACTGCGCCATAATGTCAAAATAAGCATCCATGTGCTCCTTCGCTTTGGAATGATCTATTATCTCACCTATTGTGCTCATCAATTTGCATAATGCTTCAACATCTTCTTCATCAGGATTCTGATACTGACCCAACAACTTCTTTATGCACTCGTGCATTATTCTCTCCGTAAGCATTCTTTTCTTGTATAGTTCTCCAATTAATCTTATATTACCCAACATGCGTCTTCGTGCCCTGAGTCTCTTCTCCTCTCTTTCCCCTTCTGACTGTTTAGCTTCGCCTTCCTCATCAGCTTTATTTGCTTCCTCTTCTTCTCTTTCTCCTCTCTCAAATTCTATCTGACACTTGTTCAGGAGTAATCTCTTGAAAGTGATTCTCTCATTTTCAATGCTCAGAACAGGTAATTCCGCAGCAAGGTGAAAGCAGAAGTTAGCATACATCTCACAGAAGGTGGGTTCCGTGAGAGCTTTATCAAATATCTGTGAGATCACACCAGAGAGCGTAATAACATTGTCAATGCTGACCTGCTTAACTTGCTCAAATAGTTTTTCAAAGTTCTGGGGAGTAAGCTTGTTTAGGATAGCTTTCAACTGCCTCTGCTTTGCTGCTTCCTCATCCGTCACTTTACCTACTTCATATTTCTTCTCAGCTTTGTGCATCACCTGTAATGGTGTCTGAGGAGAAGGCATTAAACTCTTCTGGAAAGCAGTTCCACGCAGCCACCTATCAGAATCGGAGTTATTTCTTTGCACACCTCCCTGCATACCTGGGGACTGAGTAGGCCCAGGAAAGATGCCCCCAGCATATTGACCAGGTGTCTGCGGGCGTGGATTCCTCAGAACACCATAATTACCACCTTGTCCAGGTCGAAACCCCACATTGCCTGAATAACCAATATCCATCTGCATATCCCCTCGCACTGACATAAGAGGCCCTGGTGATTTATTCCATTTGTCATCACCTCCCATGGCATTTCCACGATGATCTGATCTAGATCCCCCAATTGGCCTTTCAATATTTCGTCCAGGACTAGGGTATGACTCACATAAAACACCATCACGTGAAACCAGCAATGCATCATATATGTCAGTAGTGACTTCAAAACCCTCAGGAAGATTAGTACATTGTGCTGCAAACTTCTGGAGGAAATCGCGGGAATATTTTTTAGTCGTCAATACATTGTCTTCTGCACCATTAATCTCATTTTTATTCTTTATAGTATCTAACTTTAGAGTGGAGATGTCCGCAGCATCTTCCCAATCATCTGGCTCTGCCTTAATCAGAGAAGGTTTCACATTTGAGATAACATTATTCAGAGTCACATTGTTCGATGTCTGCTTCGTACCCTCACTTACAGAGTTTTCTGCACTTTCTGCAGCAGTTACATTTTCTTTCTTTTCCTCAGGACCCTTATATGCCATATAAAGATCAGAACTTGTACCGGCAGCTTCAGCTTTTCGATATAAATCTTTTATTTTCTTCGTCGCTCTAGTCACAGCACTTCTTGCCACAGGCTCTGATAAGGCTTTCACCTGGAAACCTGGTGATGAAGGAAGCAAGCCACTACTATTATTATCAGTATCTTCATTTTCAAGTTTCAGAACACCCGTAGAAGGAGATGGAATTGAAATGGGAGCAAACTCTTGGCTTGATGTGGCAGAGTTTGTAACAGTGGTTTCTTTAGGATCTATGCTATCCGGCCCACTAAAAGAAGCATCTAAAGAACAGGTTCTATCATAATGAGCAGATACACCTGTCACTGAAACAGAACTCTCAGCATTTGCACCATCCAGTACCAAAGTAGGTGTAACTAAATTATCTGCCACTCTAGCATCATCAAAGCAACAACGTGAAGATTCTTCCAGCTTTTCCTCTGCAGTTTCGACGGAACAATCTCTGCAACTGGTGGATGTTACCTCCTGAGAAGAGCTCTCTTTATTATTCCCAAAGATTTCGGAATGTTTTAAGGAAAGCGACTTCAAAGATGTCTCCAAAGTACACTTATCAGGTTTGGAACTCTCAGAATTTTTTACCACCCCTTGTTCCTTTATCCCCGCTTTCTCAGGCCTTGATTGCCTGCTCATTGTAGATTCTATGCCCAATACTTCAGATGACTCACTTGTATTGCCTTCCACAGACTCTGAGGCTGCCATGGTAGTTACCGACGATGACTCTTTTGCAGCTTCCAATACCAGGCTAGCTCCCAACGAAGTGACTTTAGCTTCCCCAGGCTCAGGTTTTCGCAATTGAGAAGGCAAACTTGAAACAGAGGAAGATTGCTTACCAACCTGTAAATAATGCAAAATTAAGCTTACAGAGAAAATGGTAAACTCACTCATTGAGGGATCTATATATAATTGGATCAACAAACAAGCAATAATATACTTGATCCAGCTGGTCTCCGTTGGCCCTTTTTTTCTGTTTATCTTTAACGGATACAGGCCCAACAACTGCTTCCTTTTCAGCTTCTTCAGCAGAGTTGGCTGATGATGATGCTGAAACATCAATTGTGCCCGTAACAGAAGACGAAGTACTGAGCAATGCACTCTCCACAGCGACAGGACCTGACACTGCAGCAGGTACTTCACTTGCCATGGGACCTGTTGTAGATGATGTTCCTAAACCAGGCTTTGATTGCTGAAAAGAAATTGACGATGAAGACTCAACTCCTTTCTGTGGACCAACTGAATGTTCTCCATGTGGCCTTGAAGGTTTCAAATATTCTCCCTTTCCAATAGAAAGCAAACTTGCAGATGGCGATGGGTCTTTCTCACCATGAGACGCGCCAGGTGGTTTCACTGTCACCTGCTGAAAATTAACGAGGCAAAAGGTTAGGTTATTACATGATCAACATTCAAACATCCCGAACCTGTGCAATGCCATGTCAAAGGCATGGATTATATCGAAAGAAAGTCAGATAAGCACAGGAATAACTCACTGACCTTAACCTGATTA
Source organism: Fraxinus nigra (assembly GCA_903798295.1). Lineage (NCBI taxonomy): Eukaryota > Viridiplantae > Streptophyta > Magnoliopsida > Lamiales > Oleaceae > Fraxinus > Fraxinus nigra. The sequence goes on along the minus strand of CAIGRH010251792.1, from coordinate 6,007 downwards.
TAGAACCTTGGTGGCTGAGGAGGAGCTTGGGTACTGTTCATAGGAACAGAGTTAGGAGCAGGAAAAAAGACAGAACCGGAATTATAAGAATTGGGATAATAGTTCATTGGATGATTAGGTGAAAATGATGGAATAGGTTGTGCTTGAGGTGGCACATTAGGATTTGACCTCGGAACAGGTGATCCATCAAGTCTCAATTCTTCATGAGTCTCTGGATGAGTAATCTTTACAATTCTACGAGGACTAGCATATTTTCCTGCCTGCTGCAGGGGAAATTGTTGGGCCATATTAATTCCCATGTTACCTAAATGAGGAAGCTGAGGACCCATTGCAGATGAAAAGTTCAAGCTCTGTCCATGATGCATCATTCCTTGAGACTGCATAGGGTGTGGCGGAAGACCTGAAACAAACATTTGCTGCTGCACTGGAGAATTTCCCAAAGGTAAAGCCATAGGTATTGACATTGGCAATGATATGCCTGTCATGGCTTGAGACTGAATTTGGGGATTGGGGCCACCAAATTGAACTGGAATGTGTGGCTGGTGAAACGGTATATGCATGGACATCCCAGGCATAGGATGTACAGAAGGCCTCTGAACTTGGTTCAAAGGAGCTGCAGATGGAACTTGAGCATCCCTCTTCAATTTGGACACTGACTGAGCTTCACCAGCATTAGCAGAAACCCCTGCATCCTTCTTTGGCAATTGCTGTTTGGGTATGGATGGAGTAGGCATTGCAGGAGTAGCTCTTACAGAGTCGTGATGGGCCTGTAAGAAAAGAATCACGAAAGCCACCACCAAACTTTAGTGGGTGACAAAATTATAATAACTGCTACATTACCATGGCATATAATGTGAATAGAACTATGGGATAAATCAGTATTACAGAAACAAAAACAGCAATAGGACCTAAAAATGGTAATTGCATCACTAGGTCCACTAACAACAACTAAGCGTTGATTGCCAAACGATGCTTGTATGGTGGTTGACAACTTAAAAATGCATCTCATGTTCATCAAAAATTTTGCTCACAAAAGGATACTTTTCGAGATGCTACTGGCTACTACCATAAATTGAAGCCTAAACAAAAGCATACAGAAGCAGATCTAACAGACTGTTCAGACTTCATAAGGACAGAAATGACAGAAGGAAAGAGAGGAGTTCTCACTTCTCTATTTGGAGAGTAGAGAGAAGAGACAGGAAGCAGAAGAATTTAATTTCATTTTTCTTCCTTTTCCTTCCATCATCCAAATGAGAAGATTAAATGATTAATATCCTCACAGTATCCTTTTTTGTTCATAAACTTACTCTTCTTTTCCAGTAAAATATTATTTTGTTTTAATCTTTCTAGCTCAAGAAAATGACAGAGTGTAGCTAATCTCTTAGCAGATAAAAGCAACTCTATGCCATGCCAGCTAAAAAACCAGATAAAACTAAAACTAAAACTAAAACTAAAACAAAAACAAAAACACAACCACAAACCACAAACCTGATCCTTTTTCTGCTCATCCAAATTTGGTGGGGCAGAGCTTGTTCGTGCAGGTATCTAAAAACACAACAGTAAAAACCTTCCGTCCTTAGGAAAGAGAATACAAGAAGTGACGTGAGAAAATAAAGGAAAAACAGAGCACATTGCTCTTCATGCAGTGACATTTACCTGAATTCCATTCATAAAACCAGGACTTATGGACCCAAATTGTAGGGGAAATGACTCAGATGTATCTCCTGCAGACCAAAAATATCATAAAACTATCGTTTATGATTATGGACAATAAAAATTGCACACTTTAATTATATACGAGAAATGAAGTGTCTCGGTATCCACAGAGAAACAAAAATTACTACCACAGCTAGAAATGAGTGCGAAAAACAGTTTGTCATACCCTTTGCAGGTGTTGCAGGGGCCTTGAAATCAGAACTGGCAGTCGAAACATGAGACTGAACAGTAGAAACATTTGAAGAAGGACCTCTAGGAACAGCTTGGCTGATTTTTTGAGGTGGGGCATTGGCGGGCTTGAAATTTGCACTTGTACTTGAAACTGGTGCATTGTATATTCCTACAGCAAACCCCAATAGAAGGAAGAAAATTACAATGTGTCAGAAAATTGTAGCAGACCGGGAAAATAAGAAACAAAAATCAATTCAACCAACGTTATTCCAAAAAAAAATTTAAATAAGGTTTAACTGGAAAAGGAATCTCATCACATACCACTGTTCTGCTGCCTTTCATTACCACCGTTCTGTATAGCACGAGCTTCAGATGAAGAATTGGAATCTGAACTCACTGTTCCTGCCCTAGATTGCCCTCCTTTTGCATTGTTATTATACTTCTTAAAACTACATTCTCAAAAAAATAAAAAAATTTATCCATCATAGAATAGAAACTTAAAACAAGCACAGCCCTAGATTGAGCGTATAAATTAAACAAAACAACGCTCAGGCCCACATTCAATATATTAATTCCCCTTACATGTAGATTGTACATAAAAGAAACCTAGTTTTCATTTAACTTTGAAAAATATTTGGGAGTACCTGCCACTGGAGGAAAGGGCGGCAGCTCCTCCGCCCTTATTAGAGCCGTTTCCTGGGAAGCGGCGCTGTTGATTAGAGCTACTGGGTCGGTTGAATTTCCTGTTCTGCGCAGACTGGTTCCCTTCAGCCCTTGATTGATTCTGGGACATAAATTCTAAACTTTGAACACAAACCGCTTCTCCAAGGGGTATAGTAACAAGTTTTCCCTACGCAGATCCACCGATCAAATAAAAAAGGTCAGAAAATTAACAAAATCAGAACTTTTTCTGATTACAGAAAAATTCAAAGTGCTCCGTGACTAATTGGCGAATTTACCTGAAGAGGAGAGTAGAGAGGGTTTTATTAGGAAAGTGGAGTGGCGGGAACCATTGCAACACTGCGTTTAGTGAGAGAAAGAGAATAGAAAGATGATGGTGAAGAAGAAGAAGAAGAAGAAAAAAGAGAGTATATGAATTTTTTATTTATTTTTTTGTTTTTTATTTTTTTATTTGTTGGTGTAACAAACTTCCCTAAAGCAGCTCTTTGGGAGGTGGGAATCCTATGTGTCGCGCGTCTGCCTACTCTTCATCTTGCTCAGTGGCGGCGCGTGTCGCTGAGAGCAAGACAGCTAGTTTAGCATTAAACAATAATTTTCTTTTTTACATAAATATCTCTTAGAAATAAAAGTCAAATTTTTAATAAATTTTAATAAAAGTTAATAAAATACATGTTTAAGAAGTCGTGAATCTCGTAAAATATGTAGTTAAAATTAAATATTAATTTTGACTTAGATTAAAATTTGGATCTTTATCCATACCAAATTTTATAAAAGTTTTAATAAATTTTGCTCAAAGTTAACTTATGATGTGGTTGAAAATTACACACTTAATTGCAAGAAAATTAAAAATGACATGAATTTGCTAATAACTTTTTATTAAATGACTTTTGTTTTTTAATTATGAATTATGCCAATTCATCATATTAAATAATTCACGACCATCTAAATAAATCGTGATTTATACTAAAAATAAATAGCATATTTCGTATTAAGTCTATGTTTGACTCTCTTTATTTTTCATACTCATTTTCGACCATGTGTTCAAACAATAAAATATTTTAACAACACATGCTCCAAAAAATCATCATTCAAAAAAACTTTCCCTGATTTCTCTTCATAATGGCCATCAAATAGAGGCTAAAAATAAGATCTAACCTAGTGATTGATCAAATCAAGCCATACATACATCGAGAATACTTGTGACACGTTGACGAAATCAAATTGGATTTTTCAAAAAACTATTCATTAGCGATTGTGAATAACTTGTTTTTCAATTTTTTTTTCAACCTTAGTCTGTATAAGTTGTTGGAGATTGGTTTAAAAATATTGGTCTTGACCAATTATTTAAGTAGGGCTCGTTATTACATGTTCGACTCGCAGGTAGATTATTAATTGGTTTGGTCGAAACCAAATTGTGTAAATGAGAAAATAAGGCTAAAAGTAAGCCACTTAAAACTTGGAAATTCAATTTGGAATAGTATGGAATAATCTAGAACGTGTTGGGCTGTAAAATCATGTCTATTCGGACATTTCATTTTCAAATGGTCGACTTTGTTGTCAACACATCTCACGTCAATCCATATTTTACATGCACACTCGAACGTACACCATTAGGCACCTAGATCATCATACTAGAAAGTGATTGGCGATCGTTGATGCTCCAAAGATCAAGCGACAGTCAGTATGATAAATATAGGAAATTGAATGTAGCCTCCATTTTTTCCAATTATATTACATTAATTTTCTCTCTCTCTTCATTTCAATCACACATTAATCAAATAAAATAATATTAAGCACAAATCTAAAATTTTTCATTATTTTTCTACCACACGTTCTCCCATCTATCATTATTCCAAAAAATTTCAATACCCCAAAATAGGGGCCAAACAGGAGCGTAGAGAGGACATACAAACAAATATTTGGCAATAGTGTTAAGAATTAAGTGCATTTACCATTACATGTGCACGTCTACTTATATGAGAGGAATCCTTGTTGAATTAGGTCACGATATTACAACTCTAATTCCACGTGCAGGGATGGCAAACGAGCTGAGCCGAGCCGGCTCGGCTCATTGCCCACGAGCTCGAGCTCGTGGCTCGTTATAAAACGAGCCGCTTTTGCTGGGCTCATTGCTCGTGGGCGAGCTCGGCTCGGCTCGGCTCACGCGAGCCGAGCCAAGCTGCTCGGCTTGTGACTTTCCTTTTTTGAATTTTTTATTTTTTTTAACTATCCTACTCTAAAAAAAAAAAAGACGAGTCGCTCGTCAAAAACCAGACTTGGCTCGTACTCGTGCTCGAGCTTGTTTTTTTACGAGCCCGAGCGACTCGTGGGTTGCTACAGTACGAGCCGAACGATCGAGCTAATGAGCTGCTCGGCTCGATTGCCACCATTATCCACGTGTCACACATACATTGGCTTGTAAGGACACGATTTAGCCTCTATTTGTTGCTCATTATTTAAAAAAAAATCTGAAAATGTATGATTAAAAAGTAGGAAAAAAATTTAGATTTATGTGTAAAATATTTTATTATGTGAATATGTGGTTGAAAATGGTTAGTAAAAAAATGTTTCAAAACAATAGGTTAAAAAAATGGGCTTATTATGATAAGTTTCCCTTATCCCAACTTTGTTTTTCTTTCTGAATAATCCGTGATATATAAAAAAAATTATTTTTGATCGATAAATCTTTCAAAATAATGTGACTCAAACACACTCTTAATTAATAATTTCTATACAAATTTCATACTCGCAATCAAATACACTATTAGGCCTTGTTTGGGTCAAATAAATCTAATTTTAATCTAAGTCAAAATCAAACAATCAATATTAACCACATCTTTCATATGTCCCTTATCTTTTCAACCACATATTTTAAAAACTTTTATCATAATCCACTAAAAATCTGATTTTAATTTACACCAAACACTCTCTTAATATGAATTTTTCCGCTTAGAAAAATCCTCCAGGGGCCGGGCTAACCTAATTGCTAAAGGCCCAGTGGATACGACTTGGGCCATAACAATATTAATCCACGGGTTTTACTATTTTAGGGCACGTACAAATTGGATCCACGAGTATCTGCCCAACTATAAAAATACCACTTATCCATCTATTCTAGGACTAGACAAAAGTCCCGAATCGAATAGGACCGAACCGAACCGAGCGATTTTTCATAAGTTAAATACCTGAACAAGTACCTGAATTAAAAATCTATATTTGGGTTGATTCTCGGTTCTAGACCAAGAATCGAAAAATCGAATAAGACCCGAATCTAAATACTTTATTTTTATTTTATATATTGAATTAATTAAATTATTTTAAACAAATTAACAAGTTAATCCAACCAAATTAATTTTTTGTAACTTTGTTAGCCCAATATTTGGGCTTTATTATTAAATCTTTTTAGTTGAAAAAGTTTTAGTTTATTTGTGTTTGTTAA
>CAIGRH010251722.1:0-12662 GCA_903798295.1 Fraxinus nigra | reverse complement strand
AATGTGGCTCAAACATACCCTTAAGCAGTCTTGGAAGAACAATATAATTAGCAAGAAAAGGCACTCACTTGGAAGTTCCAGTATTTGAGTCATCTACTACCCTTAGCGGTTGATTTCTTTGCGGTCGACTTTCAATCTAAAATTTAATAACCGGGTTATAGGAGTAAATGATAATCTGCTTAAAATGATTAGAGCTTTGCAATACCTTTGTCAAACTAATATCCCTCAAAGCAAATACAGCCAAAGCCTTAAATAACACTCCAGGGCCTTCGTCCAAAGTAAACACAATACTTGTCTAGATCAATAAACAATATTTAGCATACTAATACGAGGAAAAACACAAAATAGAAATCAAATGGCTAACAGCTTTTCTACCTTAAAAGGCTTATCAGTCCTTGGTATTATAGGATCTCTTGCAAGAACTAAAAATCGAGTGATGTTTCCACAATCATCCTGTAACACCCAGGTAATTCAAGCAATAGTATATCGCATTAAATGGAAGCTAAAATCTTTTGTGCTTGAAAACTAAGGCAAGTGAAATTGCACAAAAAAATTTCTAACGGGAAAATGAAACATAATCTGCCTCTAAAATAACCTATATGTATTTGGCCATTGTCCTCTCACCAGTTTATACCATATTTTCTTTCTAAAGTGCATATTTTCCGGTCTACAGTATATCAAGACATAGGTTAACCAGATTTATTATCCTGCAAAGACTTGAAAATGTCTGCCCACTAGGTAGAGGTGCATAAACAGTAGTAGGGGTGGGCTTTGATTGGTTCCTTTTGTCTTCCAATTTTGCTTCAGTGTGCTGAAATTTCAGTTTGGAAATAATAGGAACTGAACTCCAAGCAATTAAATTTTGATATTTCCAATTTGATCTAATAAACATTTGGTGTTCTGTGTTCAGTTTGGACTGAAATTCATTTTAATGAAAATTAGAGCCCAAATTCAAATAAGTTTTGCCCAAAGCCTTAAATACTTCTTCCTCACAATTATAGGATGAAAGCATGCCTACATAGTATAAGTTGAACCTTGGTCCAAAGACAAAGTAAGTTAATCTCAATTTACAGTACATAAGTCTTTTTGTGGGTTCGGTTTCTAATGCTAGAAATCTAACATGAATTATTATATCTTAAGTTTTCTGTACTTGCATATTTACAAGACTAGAAACCAACTGAAATAAAAATAAGTTCGCACTGGAGAGGAACTTTTTGTATAAACCAGTTAATCACTACTCATATGAACAACAAACAAGCAATAACATGAGGCAGTGTCTCAACCTGCAAGAACCTAACACTTAAGTAGTATGTCCTATTCATCTCTCTATTGGGAATCCTGGAGATCTCATTTAGCCCCTGTTTGGTAGAGATTAGATTTTAATCTAAGTCAAAGTCAACAATTAATTTTAACTACATATTTCAAGGGATCCACAACTTTTCAACCACACATTTCATCAACTTTTGCCACAATCTACTAAAAAAACTGATTTTAATCCCCCCACCAAACAGGGGCTAATATCATTTTTTTAACTCAATTAGGACTTATAGAGCTCTCAATTAGGACTTATAGAGCTCTCAATTGAGATTATTTAGGTGGTTGCATGTTCAGGAGCTGGGGCCAAAAAATTGATTCAAAGTTGGTAAGGAATGTTGCAGATAGTTATTTATGTGGGACAATTTTTTATTTCTTCTAGTTTCAGGCTGCGGGTGAAGATAAATGGAAGACTTCGAGAGAGCTATAAAGGAATTGTAGAACAAACGGGTAAATGTAGGAAACTAAAAGATTTCCTAAGATTAGGGATCTCATTTGATTAGGATATAGTTTTTTATACAACACTTAATAGAGCTATTTTTAGTAAATATTATCTGTTTTCCTTACGGAAACTGCATTATAGATATTTGATTTGTTGAATTTCTTGTATAAATATGTTTTGAATTGGCTTTAGCTAATAGAAAAGATTTGAAATAGTAGAAAAAATAGGAAGTTCTCAAAATATCTTTTTTTACCACACAGGTTGAAGAGATTCTATATAGTGCGAAAGTAGGAATGAAATTGGAGACTTAAGTAGCTAGACCAAGTTCAAAGAAAAATATTTGGATGAGTACCTGAATCTTTTCAGCAAGTATATTGAATCCATAAAGTTCTGCTGCTCGAGCACTTGCAACGATACCAGCATCCATCATTCTGTTTGAGGCCACAAGCTGATCCAAGGGAGTGTACACTTGAAAGAAAATTAAAAACTCTAAATAAATTAAAAATATAACTAGCTTAGAAGCACTTGTGAATTACCTGAGCAGCACCAGCTGCGTCGTCAACATTCTCTCTTAGAACACCTAACTTATTCAGGAATGCATTACATTGGTCAAGTGCCTGTCAGTGAGAGATCACAACTTGCATAAACCAGTACGTGGAAGTATACTTTTTTAGGCAAGCTAGCAGTCCTAGCAGAATATTTCTCAAAATCTAACAAAAATATTTATTTCAAGAAAATGAAGATATCTGAGGTAGATGAATAGTTCTCGAATTATTTAATGAGGTTAATATACAAACCACGTTAGCTTTCTTTCGATGTTTTTTTCACATTAACAGATTTTCTATCACCAAACTCAAGATTCAAGCTGTATAACTTTGTCAATAGTTCAACTTCTTCATTTTCAATCCTGCTTCTCTGTTTGTATATGACAAGAATTAAAATATTTTTTGTTGTATTGATTCAGAGGAATGTGACATCCATGGACGCAAAAGAACTTCACGATGGTGAAGCAAAGAATTCATAACCTTTTGTGATGGAGAATACAAGGAAGATGCATTTGATGGATCAAGTGTCTAACTTTCTCCTATTTCAAGGATGTACATATATAAATGGAACACTTAAACGAGTTTGAGAAGAAAAAATATGACAAAAAGATGGATAATTTAGTTTAAGGGTGTCCATAGGAGAGTAAAGCGAGACCAAGGCTTGGCATCCTATTATTTTGATATGAAGTTGTGATTCAAATCACATTTGAAACATCAAGGCCGCAATCACTTCCAGAAAAAGTCTTTTCCTCTAAACAAGAAGATATATTATATGGAGGACTTTCCAATTCGTTGTGTAATTAGGGATTTAGATTCTCTAATATTTTAATAGATTCTCGAGTATTTTCTTAGATGTTTCTTATCAAAATTAGACTAGTTTAAACCTTATATAAGCTTATGCTTTATAATAAGACACAACATTTGATATGAAATAAATTGATATTTTCTCCCCTAAATTCTCTTCTCTCCCTCTTCTTGTCGTTCTTCTCTCTTCCTCTCTTCTTTTCTCAATCTTGTTCTTTGTTCATTATTCTACACCATGTTTAATTTTCAAATTAAATAATTATTTTAGGAAACATAATTAGGATTTTATTTAATAGATTTTATAGTATTTTTCTAAATAAATTAGACTAGTTTAAACCCTATATAAAGGGGGCTTACGCATTGTAATAGTTAGACTTTGTTTTATTGTATTCTACGTCATCAACTGATGAAATTGTGAGGAATAAATTATTAGAGGAAAGAGGAATATCATGTAATACAAAGAATATAAAACTAGACCAGGTTAAGCATTAGCAAAATGGTCACTGGTCCTGTTTTATTTCTTATGATTATGTGCAAGTTGTAAGATTTTTAATCATAAAGTCTCGATCTTACACTAAAGTTCATTTTCACATATGGTCTTGCACGAGCTTTTCACATATAGTAAATACTTAAGATTATTATAGCCTTTTGACTTCAATATGTTTTTATATCTTCCTAATGCTTGACCGGTCCTAAAAGGCAGCATCATAGATTACTTCAATACAACTTGTAAAAATAAAGATGAAAATTAAGGTCAAGAAACTGCTTTTAGGAAATTAAAAAAAATTGGACTGCCTGATTAGTTAACGAAGTCGAAGAATGCATCAGCCAACCTTGCTGTTCTAATTGAAGCGAGACAGTTACATGATTCTTCTGAATAAATCTGCCTACAAAAAAAAAAAACTATCACCTGTGGATGGCTTAGGACACGTTTCAGTTGCTCCAATCTCACACCTGGTAATGCTAGAAGGCTGAAGTTAACAGCTAATTGAATCTCTCCAACAATATGCAGTCTATGTCGAAGGAGTAAATCATAGTTTCTATGAATGCATCCACTTAAAGAATTCTCAATTGGAAGAATTGCTCTATCGGCGAGCCACAATTCAACAGCCTGAGCACAACCAGAACAAAATAAACACATAATTGAAGGTTTTTGTATCACTGAATTTTGTTTGGCCATCATATAAGTTGAAAGTTTCAAATATTAAAATCCAGTCACCCACTGATTTGAATAATTAATAATGTTAGTATGCTAATCATTTTTTAAGGAACAGTAAGAAAACTAAAATGCAATGCAATTTTTTTATTAAAAAAAAAAAGCTTTTGCAATTGCTACTGGTAGTTATGATGTCACCTTAAATGTATCTTCAAATTCTTCACATGGAAAAGTCTCGCATTGTGGGTAGGCTTTAAGGGCAGCATCCTCACTGTATGCTCCTGCAAGCCCCTACATCATCCAAAGTATTAAAACAAAAGGACAACTAAAGCTTCTTTAGTAACCACTTTTAGCAGAAAAAAATTAATTTTTATAATTGTGTTTTTTACTATCATGAGCAAACTAGGATTCTGTATAGAAACCTGATAGTGTCATACCTTAAATGATATCCGCACCTTTGAACGACGAGTAGAAGAAGTAGAAAAATCTGTTACTGATAATGGTCCTGCATTTGAAATAATTTGAAAAAATAAAATTGAAAAGTCTGGTGACAGAGAACACAATCGAACAAACACGAGATTAAGTGAGGACGGATAGGAAAGAATAGCGAGAATTTTTTTCAATATAAAGTATAAATATTACAATGCACAAGCCCCTTTTATATACCGTTTAAACTAGTCCATTTAAGTAGGAAAATAATAGAAAATCTATTAAATAAACCATGACTATGTTTCCTAAAATAAGCATCCAATTTGAAAAGTATACAACTAATAAAATACTAAAAAAATCTATTAAATAAAACCTAATTATGTTTTCTAACATAAGTATCTAATTTGGAAAGTAAGGGTGTGTTTGAGCCACATTATTTTGAAATAGTAGATTGATGGAGAATGTGTGGTTGAAAAAGAAGGAAAAGTTATTGATGAGATGAAAAATATTATTTTATTGAAGAATGTGTGGTAGAAAATGAGTAGAAGAATAAGAATGAAAATTTTAATGTGTACCAAACAAGTGGCTAGATTAAATAATTTCTAGAGGTGCCGAAGTTGAAATAGTTAAAACTAGAGTGGCATTGTGTAAGAAAGCATTCTATGTGGTATTTACCACAAGACAAATATTAAAAGGAGATTACATATAAAATACTTGTTGCCATAAAAAGGAAATGGTTATGAGCTCTTTCGTGTTCTGTTTACGAGAGGTAGCATAGGAAGGATACAGCAGGAACTAACATCCGATCATAAGACCTACTTAAAAAATCCACCTATTTGATAGCAAGTGGAAAAGGCGGCTATTACATTCCGAAAGTTTAAGCCCATTCCCATCCGCCCTGGACGACCATAGCATGTTGGGAAGAAGGAGAACATACTAGTTCGAGTACCTTATCTCAAGTCCAAAATATTGCAACTTAGATCAAAAGTATTTTTTATGGTTTATACTCAAAGAATATAGTCATATAAACCCATTGCGAGTGCACAGGCATACACTTGTCATGCTTAAGGAAAGTAAGAGATGTGTCGTGATGCTCTTGGATAGTCACAGATGGCATGGTGGGGGACCCTCGTTTGTAGATGATGTAGGGAGGTTTCCCATCACATAATTTAGCACTCTAGATGAACATGAAGAGAATTTCGCTTAATATTAGCAGAAGTTGGCAAGAAGCTTCCTACAAAATGGCGTGTGTACACTAGGTGACAACCTTGTGATTATGGACGTATTATTAAAAATAACTGAAAAATAAAATCTGTTAATAGCCATAAGACTAAAAATTTTAGATTTTTTTTTTTAAACAATACAATGACATTGGTGCTTCGCTTTTGTGTACTTCAAACAGTATTCTCAGCAGTGTTCTGTAATAAAACCGTCTGATTATCCTTGTTGTAGTTTCAAGTTTTGAAAACTCTTGTAATCAACTTTTGCTTGACATTTTGAAAAAGCTAAAATTGTACAATTTATGCAACTTAAACATGTGGTAATGAAGATTAATTAAAATTGGCAATACGTAAAAGCAGGCAAGTTCAAATAGATCTTGTCTAGCCAATTTGTTTATATTGTCTAGCAAAATAGGCCTATAGCAACCCTCACATTAATCTTATGAATTACAAGACAAGGAAATGAATTGAAAACAACTATTAGCATGATTAAAAAATTCAACAAGCATCACTAATTGTAGTCATAGCTGTTAAATCGCCTCATTTAAAAGCTTATGTTCTTAAAGGTGACACATTTATTTAATTCAATCTTCAACTTGCCCCTCACGTGCAAGCTATATTCATTTTATCAAAGGCCTACACATAATCATAAATGGGGGGCTGAGTGTCCTGAACTCAGTTTCTCTGCATACTGTGCCACTATGTTAAACCATATCCGCTTAGAGTTTTAACTGTTAAGGACACTACTCTGAACCACCTCAGCTAAAACTTTAAACAATTACGAACCACATTTATGTATTTAACTTTAATCTTCATAACAGGAAATAGTACGGTTGAGTTTGGTACTTCTGATTAAACCATATAAGGAATTTGGTAGAATATTATCATGGATATTACTAGGTATGGTGGATTAAGATGGATAGGATTCTTTGATTTTCCATTCAAAAGAATGCCATGTTATATATATTTTCTTATGGGCCTTTGCCGACCTCCAACCTTCCGAATTGAAAAAATAAAAAAACTCTCCATCTTAGTCCACCACATAGCCATCTACTCGTAATTTTCATATTTTATATGCCAAATTGTAGCCTACTAGTATAAAGCTATAATCTTTTTGTCATTAGTGAAAATAAAATAATCCATACTTGAGAACAAGTCATATCAATAAACCATTTGAATGAAAAATTTCTTACTTGGTAAAAAGCTCAAATCTTTCTGCACTTTCTTGGTCACACTATTTTCTCTCTTATCAACACTCTTCTGCAAGTCAGCTGTTGAATTTGAAGGATTATCATCTGATGAAACACTGACAGACCCAACTCTCACCTTATAAAAAACACTCCCAAAATGCTTAAAATTCGACCGTCCCCAGCTCAATTGAGGAAATCCACCTCCAGTATTGATTAAAAACCCCATCAGAGCCATTAAATCATCAGAATCAAGAAAAGAATGGTACAATTTGGGCCTTTTATTGTTGAATCTTGAAGAACTAGGAGAGTATTTCTTATTGACATTTCTTGTAATAATAAAGTACTCTTAAAAATGGATTGGTCAAACCTAATTTTGGCTTTGAATTTTCAACGTCAAATATTTTTTTTAATGACTCCGATGTCCAAATTTCGTCCGACTAATCATGAGGAGTGGTGGCCTTCCTCCTAATTCGTCACTCGGGTTAATTCGGATGCGATCACAACTTATATATACTTGGTTAGGCATTCAACGGTTCTCCTCCTTGTGAATATCTGTCTTCCAACATAAATGTTGCTTTCAATTTGTCGCGAGGATTCGAACTTTCGATACTCCGTAGAGAACCTTCCTGATTTACCACTGCGTCATGCCCATGGAGGCAACCGTTGAATATTTTTACAATGCCTTTTGGATGTTAAAAAGATAAGAAAGTTCTTAAATGTGTCATACCATTATAAAAAATTGTTTTGTCTAAAATATAATACTATCATTTTATTTAATAAGTGAAAATCAAACATTTTCACTTAAAAATTTTATATTTAGTTTCATTTTCGTTAAATTATTATACGTTTTTAATCGATAAATTTTATTTCGATATAGATTAACATGTAGATCTATAATTTTTTTAAGCATAAACAAGAAAAATTTCATCTGCATTTATATTATTTCAGACGAAATTCATGGCAATACTAGTTTTCGGCCAACCGACATTTAATGGTCTTAGGCAACCAGTGGTTAACAACCGGCCCAAGCAACCGGCCCAAGAAGCTGGGCCGACTATTAACACATACTGTCCGACTTTTTTTAATAAATTTCTATTGTCCAGCGGTTGAGCCTAATTTCCAACTATTTTTTATTATAATTAAAAATTCTGCTTCGTCATGAGATATGGTTGTAATCCCGGCTTGTTACGTTGATGATTTCGAATTGGATAAAAAGATCAATAAACATGAAAATGGACAAGTGATATATGTGGTGATATTCTAATTTCCATAATATCAATAACATCAAACGTAGGAATATACCATAATTTACAAAACAAGTTGAATGTTGATCCCTTTTAATACGATATGGAATTGAAATTTCAATTCAACGAGCATTCATCAATTCTGATTCCATCTATGAAGATTACTTCTGATGTTGAAGTGAATTATCTACTTGAATTGAACAACGAGCACGCGACTCCTTTTTGCATGACTTTAGTGAGGAAGAATGTTGTCGAAAGTGAACGCGAAGATTCGGATGGAGTGGATCATACTACCAATGATTTTTGGGACACGATGAAGATAACTTGTCCCAAGATAATGGTTCATCATCATGATCTTGTTGTTACGCACAAAATTTTGTTGTTAATTTGCGATAACGATAATGAAAATGAATTTACAAATGAGAATTTGATTGCTTTATCCCATCAAAAACATGCGTAAGGCGGGAGCACATGGGCGGATCGAGTAGTAGTCTTCTAATTCTTCACATGTGGTTTCCGATAATAAGGATTTGTATGTCAAACAGTTGTTTGAAACAAACAAAAGATTTGCAAGAAGTTATGCACCGAATTGCACTAAAATAAAATTTTGAGTTCAAAGTGAAGAAATCAAACAAGTAATTGTTGACGATTGTCTGTGTCGACGACAGTTGCCGTTGGCATTTGCGAGAGACAAATATGGACACGAATGTGTTATTTGTAGTTCGTAAGTATACTCGGGCACATATTTGAGAAGTGGGAATTCGTCGAAATGATTACAGGAAAGCCTGGACATGATTTATTGGTCAACAGATAAGCACAAGTATCAGGACTCACAAACGATCTATAGACCTTCAAACATCATTAACAATGTTCGTCTAGAGTACGGGTTGGTCATAATCTACCAAAAGACCTGAAAGGCCAAAGAATGTGCAATGGGATATTTAATTGGCACAACCGAGGAGAACTATGATAATAATATAACATGGGGACAACTAATCCTGGTTCGACATTTTTTAATGAGACGAGGGCAATTCTTTTCGGCATGGCTCTTGGACAATGCATTTGGAGATTTCGAAATGCGATGCGACCCCTAATTCTAGTCGATTGTACAACTCTAAAAACTAGATACAAATATAAGTTGATCATTGCTATATGTCAAGATGTCAACGTTCAATTTTACCCTCTTACATTCGGTATTGTCATAGCGAGAATGATCTATCAACGCGCTGGTTCTTCACAAAGTTGAGAAAAGTAATCGGGAAAGTTGAGGACCTTGCATTTGTAACTGATCGGGGACCGTCTATAATAGATGGTGTAAGTAAAGTTTTTCTCGGGCACATCATCGATATTGTATATGAAACTATGTGTCGGGACAAATGCAACATTTCATTGTTCAGGAGAGTGCTAAAATTTACAGTATTTAAGAGTATAATAAGTTTATGGTAGAATAAGAAGTAAATCATTCAGGCATGAGAGTATCTAATAAAAATGAGGATTGAACATTGACCATGGTCTCATTTCCAGGATGTTGATACAACGTGATGACGTCAAACAATGCGAAGTCTAAAAATGCATTAATAAAGAAAGATCTAAGGTTGACAATCCTTACAATGACTGAGAACATTCGTAACAAGCTCCAGCAGCGATTTACGACTGACATGCGGAATTGAAGAGTTGCACGAGCATGCTAGCACCTGCTCAAAAGGACAAACTCTTCAAGACTGCAAAGATTGCGTGAAAGTTGAATGTGGAACTACTGGACGAGTTTCGCTTCTCCATGAAATGTGCACATAATATCGCATATATGGTGGATTTACCCGATAACACCTGGACTTGTAGTCGATTTCAGTTGGAAAGTTTTTCATATGAGCATGCAGTCCCAGTGGTTATGTATAGAGACTTTGCAGCAAGAACCTTGTGCTTTCTTTACTACACAACTGATTATTGGGGAGCGGCGTATACTAAGAAGGGGTGTGCAAAACCCAATCGAACCCGTCAAAACCGTCCAAATCAAACCTACCCGATCGATATGGATCGATTTTTTTGTTGTTTTTACATGGGTTGGGTGGGTTGGTTGTGTAAGAGGTTGGGTTAGGTCAGGTTATGTGTTAACTCATGGAAACTGAATAAACCTGTCCAACCCAACCCAACTATATTTATGAACTTTACAAATGTTGTGATGTTGTTTGAATAAAATTGAGTCACTTTGTTTCTTCACACAATATCCAAGAGCTATAATATTTAGAAAAAACTATATTAAAATGTTAGTTTTTGTTGGGAAAATTTTGTGTAATAATTGAAAAGTTTGAGGAAATCATACACAAATTATATACTACCAATTAACTATGTTATATATACGCAAACACGATACATGATAAGTTTTGAATATGGCACAAGATATAGAAACTCTTAGAATACTATTATAATACTTTGATAGAATGTATTTTTACGAAAAATAGTATAAACAAATATACATTCAACACAAAAATATTTTAATTACGAATAGTATTTCTTGGCTTCATATAATTTAATATCACTATGTCCATGTAACGTTTTCGGGCATGAAGTGTCAAAATAATTTAGATTTTTTGTTCATTGCAACAATAGAGAGCTAATATTATATAAGCACGAGTTAATTATAAATCTGCCCAACCCGACCCGTCTACTTTAATCTTTGTTGACAAGTTGTCCCAAACTGACCGACCCAACCCAACTCGACCGATACTTGGTTAGGTTGGGTTGGGTTGAGTTAGGTTAAAATATGATCAAATCGATCATGTTGGGTTGAGTTTGAGTTGAGACAAAAATTGACCCAACCCACCCCATGCTCACCCCTAATTGAGACTATATTTCCTCTACCGAATGAAGTCGAGTGAAAAGTTTCTGATCATATTCTCACACTTAATAGTTTGTTGCTATCCGAAGTTGAACCGTGTAATCCGAACGTCCACATACATCTGAATACCATCTACCGAAAAGTTTTCTCGTTCACGTAGGTGTGACAGGTGTAGAGCAATAGAGCGTACTAGCTAATTTTAAACGTTTACCTGCACTTCCAGGAGTAATCCATTAGTATCATACTTAAGCATAGACTCTTTGAGATTCGAGTGTAATCTAGTGAAGACGTGTACGGTGCCCTCAAAACATCTCCGACCGACGGATAGTTGTTGAAAGCATTGATATTGTTAACAACTTTCAAATGGATAAGGTCGATCATAGTTTTTTTGTGATGACACCTCACTACGCTCTGAACGATGTAGACCAGTCCCAACTTCAATATGTCTAACATTTAGTCACACTCCCTGATTGTGCTAATCAACTACGATGAAGCATCGTCCTATCCTTGAAATACGCGTCGTACAACCTATTACTTCTTTGAGTATCGTTAATAGCTGCTTCGTCGCCCGTAATCTTCGATCTAGTCATCAGAGCAAACCCAAACATAGAGAAGTTAGAGACCTTGCCCCCAAGAACGAAGTGGAGGGCATTGCCGTGAACGGGCCTAAGCAGCCTACAAAGTAATGCATCAATGATCTGCCCAAAGTACTGCACATCTTTCAACTGATACAGAGGCCACAGGAAGGATTGACCTAGCATATCTGCGTGTTGATCATCCACAACTTCAATACAATAGTGAAACTATCAAAGCTACTATTCGAGTACATTTTTTTGCCATTTGTCTTAACTCCGCATCTAGATGGTACTCCATCCTAAGAAAAATCAAATATTAACTTTTAACAAAAGATAATAGAATAAAACATAATCTCAAAAAACTAATCGAACCGAATTGTAACCACAATATGCAAGAAATGGATTCATTTTACACCGATACTAATAAAAAAATAAAAAAAAAATTAATATATTAAAGGAGAAAAAAAGAATTAAAGACAAAAATAAGAAAAGAAAAATAAATTTTAAAAATAATTAAGAAATGTTAAAACTATTTCCAAAAAATTAAAACAAATTAAATGGAAGGAATTTATAAAAATTAAATAACTGATATAAATATTATTTAATTAAAGTTGGAGAAATTTAAGTTTTATCATAAGCAGAAGAACTAAAAAGAATTTTAAATTGAAAAAAAATTATTAATAATATGAAGAGAACAATTAAGAAATTTTAAAATGACTTCCAAAAAAATTATAATAAAAACAAAATAAAAAATTAAATTATAAAAATTAAATAAATAGTATAAATATTATTTAATTATAATTGAAAAAATTAAATCTTATCATAAAAAGAAAAGAATTAAAAATAATTTTAAATAAAAAAATATTTGTAATATGAACAAAATAATTAAGAAATTTTTAAACTATTT
>CAIGRH010251693.1:0-13944 GCA_903798295.1 Fraxinus nigra | reverse complement strand
TTAAGGCCAAACAAATTCCAAACCAACTTTTAAAGTAGTTTTGACAGGTAATTTAGCTTGAGGATCAAAGACCTCGTTATGTGGACCAGACCTCAACAGAAGGTCTGGCTTTTTAACATATCCGCAACTACCATTGGCCCTGAACATTCCATGCATTGACCAAAGTGATCTTCCATAACCCTGTTTAAAAAAAAAAAGAAGAAGAAGAAGAAGAAGAAGATGATATTGGATAATCTACCTTATTTAAGTTACAATGCTTTCTTGATAAAATAGACATGAAAAATTACAGAGCCAATGTTAAGATTTGGGGTTTCATCTTAAAAGGTTAACCTTATTAAGAGGAGTGACCAAATTCTTTATAAATTGGTCAATGTTTTCATCTTTATTCGATGTGGGATATTATCCCTTAACATGCCCCTCAATATGGAGGCTTGCTTGAACAGACCAATCTTGAAATTCGTATGCTCAGTTTTTTTGAGTTTTAATCGGATCGAATTGTTTGTTGGAGCTTAACGGGCTCTGATACCATATTAAGATTTGGGGTTCCATCTTAAAATGTCGACCTTGTTAAGAGGAGTAGCCCAAACTCTTATATATTAGTCTATGTTTTCATCTTTATTCGATGTGTAATTCTATCCCTTAACATTCGGATCACTTAAGTCACCCCTTTGAACTTCACATATTCTTATACTTATTAGAGACTATTATTTCTCTTACATATCACGATGTAATCATGAAATTTCCAAGAATACTATCATTGTATCATCAAATTATCTTGGCATCTCATTGCCTTTAACTATTTACTAGATTGTGAGCTATTAGCTTTAATATTACCCTTTGCTGCATAAATCTCCCACCTGAAACGCAATGAAATTAATAGATTGTACCACTATTTTTTTCTTTCGCAGTCACTCATTGCTCAATTTGTTGCTAATATTTTCTATTTTTCATAAGAAACATAATTTTATTAATTATAGAAGCATTAATTAGAACTGTTAAGAGGACAACGAATTCTCATCATCAACCAAAATAAAGCCAAATCAAGAATAGAATACATATTTTAATTGAGGATAATGGAATGCACTTAAACTCCACATGGAAATCCTCAAGAATTATAAAAGCACACATCTATCGTATAACTCAATTAGTGTTTGTCCTTTTGCTTTAAACATCCTACCGTTTCTCTGTCCATGTCACCAAAAATTAGCTGAAACTATCAATTTCCATATGATCCAACCTCTTTTAACCTCAACGTAGCCAATGTGAAAGTAAGTGATCCATACTTTCTAGATCCTTTCTACATATCACCACGAGGGGGAGAGAGAGAAATAAGGGCAGAACACTTCACAAGTACTATTTTCCTGTGAGACACTGGCCATAGAAACACCTTTATCTAAAGGGATCGAAATGAACCAAAACATAGAAAACATAGGATAGCCTAGTGAACCAACTAGAGTATTAAATCACGATTTGCAACCGAAGGACTGAAATGTTCCAACTTCCACAACCTTTTGTCAATTCTAGGAGGTTTCAAGTAAACGTTCTCAAGAATAGTCAATAAGAATTTGTAGTTTAAAACCTCTACCTCGTATTTCTTCAAAAATATGATTGGATTCAGTATTTCTGTGTACCAAAACATACTAGACTTCTTCCATTTAGGAATACACTAACATGCATGTTAAATGCAACCATCTGAGCTCCATGCACCCATGCAATTAGGGGATTGTAGTTGGAAGAGTCAAAGCGTATACCTTTAGAGTATACTCTTAATATGTTCCGCTGCGTAAACCTAATGCAAACAAACAAAAGAACATTAAGGATAAAAAATCGCTTAAGACTGTCCTCATAAAGATAAGAACCACGTAGATGAAACGTATTTTATATACACACACACAAAATAGTAAATACCTAATAAGTTGACAATCTATACAACGTCTGAAGCTTTATTGTTTCCTACTTTGCCTACAATACATCTTCCACACTCTCACCACTATTCCACTCATTAAGGAAAGTAACAGCCAAATTCCAAATTCTACAAGACAAAATCATTCTTGGAATAAATGCTTCCAAATGTCAATTAGTCGAGAATCATGCTCAAGACAAACTTTAGAATATGTTTGAACTAATACCTGATAATATCTCTTCCATAAGTTAATACAGCATTTTCAAGTTCTTGCTCACTTAAGTTGAGACGTCTCACTTTCTCAGGATCAACCCTCAGCCAATCCTGCATTCCACCCTTCCCCTTTCCAGCATGAATAGCAATCAAGGGCTTATATTCTGGTGATTCTGCAATCTGCTGGGACTTAGGATCCTCTTCATCAACTCCATCATCTTCATCACCTTCTTCAAGTCATCATCCTAAATGATCAATTGTGGATAATTAAGGACTATAGTGTGAGATGAAATGAAGTTAATATTGAGTTAGACATAGTTTCAGAATGCACCTTATCATCATCAATCTTGGCTTTAAACGAGAATTTTCTTCCCCAAGCTTCTTCCTCAGATGAATCATTTCCCTTCTTTGAGCCACACTCTTTTGCCTTAAATTCTTTGGCCTTTAAGTATTCTTTAGGTGGTTTGGTCGATATCATAACCCGTTTTTTCAGTGACTCAGGGGTGGGAAAATCTCTCAAGCATTCTGCACTAAGGGAATACAGCATGCCTCCAAATGTTTCCTTTATCATCTGGAATAGCCAACATAAAAATGATTACAAAGTCATATGAGTGTTAAAATAACCCCAGTAATCATCACTACATACCTCAACCATTTTAGCCTGAAGATCTGGAGTAAGATGATCTTCAAGTGTTATTACAACACGATATTTAAATGCAGTAAAAGCATTTTCCTTAATGAACCTAAAACATTTGATGAGCTCAATAAGAGTGGTGAACGTCCTACATCAAAAGATTTGGCTCTTAAAAAGCAAGAAAGACGAAGAACAGTTCATATTGAGCTAATGTATATGTAGGCGATGGCTTCCTTGATAAAAAAATCCCCCATTTATAAATGTGAGATTATACTTTTTGAACTTTTCTAACTTCAGAAGGTCAACAAATATATGGGATATGCGCACACTTGAAGTATCATTCAAAGGAAATGGATGACAAAACAAAATCATCATTGACACCCAATAAAATAAGATTTTCGATGATTTCATGCCTTCAGAAAAGAACAAAGAACTGACATTGTATTTTTTCTTTTATCTCATAAAAATGGGTTTATTTTATCCTTCCTGCACATTTTCGTTTGGTACCTGCATTATTTACATGTAATTATGTCCAATGGAATGTACAGATGGTATTACCAGAGAGTAAAATTCTTATATCGTTACTTCAGTTGCATGATTGATTGGTCATTATCTCTTTGACTGTCAGCATTAAGAGTCTGTTTGGTAGAGATTAAAATCGGATTAAAATTGTAAAACTAGCCGTTATTGTTGACTTTTATTAGACGAGTGAGATCTAATAACGGCTATATTTTGAATTTTAATTGTTACCAAACAGGCTCTAAGGTGCAGCAAGCTTAATTTGCGTAAACTTGTATCATATGCATTAAGTCACCAATAATATAATCAATTAGGAATATGCAAATTCAAACTGTATAAATTAATGGTGTACCTCCCATGAACTATAATATAATCATTTAGGAATATGCAAATTCAAACAACCGTATAAATCAATGGCATACCTTCCATGAAGAACATGAATATCATCTTTTGTTGAATTTGGCCATATATCTAACTCAATAACTCGTACACCTCTATGCAATGAATTTACAATAGGGGCATCGTTACAGTCACTACTTAGTCGACTATTTGTCATCAAATGCTGTCGAAATTCTTCTTGTCTATGATTTTTTACTTTTGTGAAAGAAAAAATAAATAACTTATTCAGCACTTTATGTAAATGATTGTCAATAAATGCAACTGGCTGTTGCTAATTCCCAAATGCAAAGTTCAAATGGTGAAAAAAAATGTAGTACAGGATTAGAACTTGTCATATCCAATGATAACACAAACAAAAAAATATACATGGAAATGTAGACAAAGATGATGTACAAATAAAGAAAACAATTAAGAATTGCTTTGAATCCCAATTATGCCAACCTTCATGAGAACTAAAAATGATTAAACTCCTTCAACATTGTCAGATTTCTGGTTAGAAACACGTTGGCTCATCAATAAAAATAAGTAGGACCCATAACAAAAATGATGACTAATAGGAACTTTGGGTCTGGGAGCAATCTATCCTCAAAATTGAATGCGGCATTTTAAGTAAACTGGTTATTTAATTTGTGATGACCAGCTTCATATAAAACTCATAAGTATATGCTAGGCATAGAAACACACTCTCGTTCATACTCAACTCTGAGAATGGATACTAAGGACCAGTAGATAGATAAATGAGTGACTTGCATACAGTAAAGAATCATTCGCTGTGTCTTTGTATAGAAAACACAAAATGAAATAATTTATTTGTCATCTTGTCTGAATTTTGTTTGTAGGGTCAGAGATAACATGGTGATACCTTCCAAAACCTACATTACGCTTTCAAGTGTCAAAATCATCAATAAGAAACTCATAGATTTTCACCCTTCTCGTACACACAACAATCGAACATTTTACATTTTAGGTGAAATTAATCAAATGAGGTAAATATGAAAATAACCTAAATCACCATTGATCTAAAATTTACAAATCCGCGATTAAAGAAAGTGGAAAAAAGTTAGAGAAACATTACCCCAAGTTTGGGATTAAGCGGGGGATTAACTTCCCCAAACAAATACTTAAAAAATCCCTCAAGATTGAGTCCCTGGCGATGAAATATGTTGAGGTGCCTCGACTCGAGAAGGCTATTCATGATATCCTGGGCATCAGCAACCGTGGCATTCTCCTCTTTCTGGACATCGACGAGGAAGCGTTGCAGATGATCGACACCCATTACACCGTTATCCGAGTACTGCTCAAAGAGGGCCTTGATGTCGGCCGGCGCCTCGGCCGCAGCCATGCGAAACCGACGGCGGAAGCAGAAGCACACTTTGTAAGTCTGCTTCGACATCTGATGAGAATCGAATTGTAGAGAAATGAGAGGAAATTTGAGATTCGTTTATTGGGAAAATTTTGGTTTGCTCATAGAGAAAAAAGGAAGGTATTACGGTTTGTTAAGGCAGCATCGAGGAGAATTTTGCTGTGGGACCTCCACATGTGCCAGCTAAGGCAGTTGGTGTTTCTCTGTTTCGTTTAGATAAACATGCGATTGTATTATGTACACGAGACTATTGGATTGTAATTAGAGTCGGTTTTTGTATGTTTTAGGATAATTAGCTCGAGCTTGAGCTACTACATTGGAAGTATTGATGTGAAGATTCGAAACTTTCAATGAACGAGAACGGGAAATAAATTGTATATCTTGCAAGAATTTTCATTGCCAAAGAAAGAAAAAATTGAATTGGACGATTTTGGAGCAGATATTTCTTGCTTAAGCAAGAGCAAAAAAATGGGTTTTTCTCGCTTAAGCGAAAATGATTTTTCTTTTTTTGGCTTTTAGGCAAAATTCGAAATGCAGAATTATTACTTTTTGACACTAAATTAAAAGACTATACTTGTATGTACAAAAGATACTAGACGTCAAATGAGAGATGGATTTTTCTAAGAAAAAAAATCAAAGAAAAAGAAGATAACCTTGAAGAATTCAAGTTTGTACAATCTTTCTATATCTTTTTTTTTTTTTTTAACTCAAGAATACTAGGCTAAATTAATAAGCAATAGAATGATGATGAAACATCATTTTTTAAGTTTTATTAACAAAGCCTTGTTTTCTAAGCATTTGGTTAATCTGAATGATTGCTATTGTTTTCATGTCTTCAATTGTTGGTCCATCAATTTAAATCATTTTGGCTAAAAATATATATATTTATAAATATTGCCATAAGATGTAAATAATTAACAAAACATAACCTATATTTAAGAAAAAAAATGGGAATGGAAAAGGACTTGATGCAACCACCAGTACTCAACATTAAAAAAATTTCTTTAAGGAACCAGTTGAAATATTCTTACAGAAACATTGAGATCATCATTAAGAATGCATGTTTGGCCAGGCTTAAAAGTCAGCTTAAAAAAAACCCATTTGCTCAACATTTTTTTGAACTTAGCCTGACATGCTGCAAGTCCTTGTGCACAAATTTGCTAAATGGAATGGACAGTGTTTCACAAAAAATTATGTTAATAATAACCAAGGAGCATAGTTTTACCTTAAAAAAAGTTAGTTACCAATGAAAATTAACTTGTGTGAAACATCCATACAACAAAACGAGTTTTTCAGTTTCTTCCTTTCTGTTTCCAAAATTTCGACATCAACTGTACAATAGAGAAATCGAAGTGAACACAAGTTACGTCTCAATGGATCATTCGAACTTGAACCGCATTAGAAGCCTCACTGATTTGAATTTCTGACCCTTTTTGTCATATAACGGGACAGCCCTTATGCCAGGTCTCAATTCTGAGACAGGCAAACACGTTTGCCCTCCAAAATCATCCTTATCGGACATATCATATTCACGTACTTCTATCCGTAGTAAAGCCAGCTCTGGAATTCTCAATGGGAATATAAATTCTTCATTCCAATTAGGTCCCCAATCATCTTCAATTATCCTTGTTTTTCTCTTGGCAGCGTCTGCTGGCACGCCTATTATGTGAACCTGCCATTCCAATTCACTAAGAGCTCAAAAATATTGACTATCAACCTGACAAGCTAAATGTACTAAGTTCTACTGCCCTTGAAACTTTTGGACTAATGTGTAATGGCAGAAGGATGTCATACATTTCTTGCACATTTGAAGTTGGAGTAAGAAAAAAACAGCACTTGGAAATGTCACTTAAGGCCCTTCTTAAGGAAGACGAGGCCCCCACACTCTCCCAGCAGTGCAACCAGAATATTGTTGCTCCAGGAGCAACTTGAATGATTCGTGTATGAATTTGTAAAACTTCAGGCAGCAAATTGCTATTATAAACCAACAACGACAAAACAAGCCTTATAAACTTTATACATCAGCATGGTATTGGGAATTTTTCCAACTCCACTATAGATTGGAATGTTTAGTTATTCAGAAGTGAGGTGCTATAAGTGTAAGAGGATGAGAAAACCAATCGACCAAGATGGAATTTTCAGTCATGGAATTGTTTGGGTGAGTTGGGTATTATATGGTTCATAAAATTGTTCATTGAGATCCTGAAGAGTGAAAATACACCAGATGTATGGAGTAAATGTATCATGGTTCCTATTTATAAGAATAAAAGAGATATCCAAGGTTTTACAAATTGTAGAGTTAATAAATATGAAATTATGGAAGAGGGTTTTGAGCATACGCTAAGATAATGTAGTTTAAAAGGTTCAGAAAACCAACTTAACTAGCTAATCAAGCGGTAATGTCATTCACTGTGCTATTAGTCTATTGATAACCTCCATTGTGAATTGAATTAAGTGAGCTAATAAAAACCCATCCACTATTGACTATTACTTGACGCTATTGGATTGAGCCTAAATATTTCTTATCTACAATTGTGAGTTATACCATCCGTGTTTCTAAAATATCAGGAGTATAAATTAGTAATCTCAAATATACAATCAGCCACGCTTTTAGTTTTACCAGAAGAAAAGGTCCAATCAAGAAGCAATTCTTCCTAGGCCTCTAAATAGGCAAGGGAATCTCGTAGTGTCGGTAAGGATACTGCAAGGAGAGCTCTGCACAGTATATACAGTGGCACCAGCCTTAGAATCTAGAATTTCAGAAGATAAAAGCCATATACCAAACATTCAATAACATTTGGTGAACCATTTAATGCTAGTTAATGCATATACACAGCTTCAGAATTCAATTCACTTTCTCATTCTGATAATCTTTCACCAAACTACTAAAGATACTCCAACTGACCTTCGTGTAGAAGTCTGGTGGTGAAAATGAATCAAAGTGCGTATGACTGAAATCCAAACGCCATCCGTCTCCCATGTACACAGTCACCTGTCAAGTAAAATGGCTGCTAAAACTATACTATCATACCAACAAACTCTTCTATGCCAACATTTTACTCACCTTTAAAGTTTGTCTCACCGGCCATGGTAGTTTTGGATCAAATACCTCATTGCTTCGGCATGTCTTCATAAGTAAATCAGGTTTCTTCACATAACCACAACCTCCATTGGATCTAAACATTCCGTGCATCATCCAGAGAAATTTTCCATATCCCTATTAGATAAAAACATGATAAAAATCCAACGGGAATTATAAGCTTATTTGGACATAAGCTAAAGAAAACGCATACTGGTTGATCCTTGTAACACAAATAAAAAAGTGCCTAAGAAATGTTATTGAGGGCCTGTTTGAGGTAGAATGCATTTTTGAACAGTGGATTGATGGAGAATGTGTGATAAAAAATGAAGGAAAAGTTTTAGGGTTGTGTGTAATATAATTTTATTGAAAAATATGTGGTTGAAAAGAAGTGAGAAAAAAATGTATTTTGATAAAAAATTAGGTTTTGAAGTTTGGGTGGATGCTACTGGTTAATATGACTTCAGGTTGTGCTTTTTCAGCTACTACTAACAAGATAAATATATCCATATATCAAAAAACTGCATAATGATTTAATAGTCAAAATTTCTCTGATTTTATGCTCCAAATTTCACAAAATTAGGCTTCAAATGTCCTTGACATGTTGAGACTGTGTCCCTTTCATGTTAGAAATTGGAAAAATATGAAGCATATAGGACAGGCTAAGCAGCTTAACAGGTTTGTGTGCTTCTCGTTGTCGGAAATTTAAAATAAAAAGGAGACATGCAACCCATCATGTCCATGTGTTGGTTCTGAAAGGTGTTGAACGCCAACACTCCACCGTAGGATTAAAATACGTGCTCCTGAACCATACCACGTTCAAACCCCCCTAGCAACCCATCCCCAACCAACACCAGGTGGCAAGTTACTCAAATGAAAGAAAATATATAAAGAATATGGCCACCGGTAGTTACAAAATGTGGATGTGCAGGGTTGATAAAAAGGAAAACGTCCTAACAAGAATAGGGCCATAGGGGTAAGGTAAACCATAAGATCAAAGCAACAACCCCAACCTCACACTCTCACGCATGATACACCCAAAAAATGACCAAGAGAAGAAAGGTGAAACAGTCCAGTGCAACGAGAAAATGATCTACAGAAGTGTTCTGGTCACTTTCACTTTTGCCAATATTTGAACCCAATAATTCATGCAAATTCAAAAACTACAACGCTTCTATCTAATAATAATTTATTTCTCGAAATGTCAATCTTGACTAAAGGTAAAATAAATTGGGAACGGAAAAGCATCCTTTCCTTGGCCAAGGGTCAAACCGGTGGTCAGAATAATCAAATAAAAATGTACATTCCATAAAAAATTATAAGCATAAGTTAGTTTTTATCGAAGTTACAAAAAATGTATCAATAATCAAACATTAGGTTTCTATAATGACAAAGATATTCATAACAAAGCAGCATAAAATGTATACAATTACAGTTATACACCACTTGTGTAAAAAATAAATACAATAAGTAGTGACTTATCAATTAGATATAAAAAATATTATTGCAATATTTTGAGTTTCTTGTACCATGTGCACAGAGGTCTTTTCCTCTTTCTTTGCTCAAGCTTTAGAGGCTCTTGTGCCAATTTATTTTTTTTTTGTTTACTTATTGAAGATAAAACTCCATATAACTTGACCCTCACGCAAAACACTCCAAAGTCGCATAATATCCAACGCCTTTTCTTTTTGTCATTTTTTAGTTCTTTTGATTGGACTTTATGCATACTTAGTATCAACTATTGAGAAGAATTTCATGCATTTAGTTTAGGAAATATTAATGTGATAAGAATATTTTTTCCTTAAAAAAGGAAGATTATTATCTTGTCACGTACAGCATTTGAATAAAAAGTAAAAGGCTAAAGGTAAGTATAATGTAATTTCCAACTAGTGTTATAATCTTCCCACCGCCACAAGCCAATTTAATATATCTCCAGTGAAATTTTAATAGGTTTCCAGATAACTATAAAGTAGTTTCCAACTATTGAAAAAATAAAACGAGCTTCAAAAAATCTACCAGGGTGATAGAAAACACATCAAACTGCAGCCAAACACAAAGCATAACTGTCATGGTACATGTGATGCCAAGGTTTCTAAACTAACCTGCATATTAAAGGCAACCATCTGAGCTCCATGCATCCATCCAGTAATTGGCTTAAAATTTGTTGAAGTTACTCGTGTTCCCTTAGGAAACACTCTCAGAATATTCTTTTGGGTGAACCTTCAAAATGATATGGAAAATTAAAAGAAAAAAATTGTCAATCACGAGTCTTCAAAATTCAAGAATTGGCTTATAATGATGCCTATTCAAAATGATTGTGCAATGTAACGAAAAAGTATTTGTGTAACTAAAAACTACCTCACGACATCCTTTCCGTGAGATGATGCAGCTTTTTCAAGTACTTGTTCACTCAAACTAAGTCGATTAACTTTATCAATTCTGGTTCTTAATGAATGCCTCAGGCTACGTTTTGCCTTGCCAGCATGAATTGCAATCAGACGCTTGTATTGTGGTGCTGCTGGGCTGCCTGATTTTTGTTGATAGCCGTCATTGTCTTCGTCATCTTGATCACTATCACTCTGATGTTTAAGATGAAAATAAAGCACATTAGCATCTTAACTGAAAACAGATTAAAATAACTCTTTTATCTTTCTTTCTCTGCTTTTTACCTTGTAATCAGCTTTTGTTTCAGCTAGGTCATCGTCAAAGTCCTCCATCGATAAGGAAGTTTCTTGATCCTTGATATTCTTTGATTCAAGGTACTCTTTGGGTGGTTTGGTTGAGAGAATGATTTTATGCTTTAACTCTTCAGGTGAAGGAAATTCTTCCAAGCATCCAGACTCAGGGTAATACAGCATATCTCCAAAAATTTGCATAACCATCTAGAACAAAAATAAAAAAGAAATAAAAAAAGAAGTTCCTTTCCCAGTTCGTAAATGAAAATTACTTCCAAAATGTAGTCCGTAAGGGTGAAAAAAATCTAACCTCTGCAACTTTAGCCTGAAGCTCTGGTGTAAGGTGATCCTCTAAAGTAATTATAACGGGGTAGGGAGATTTAACAAAAGCATGTTCTTTAATAGACTTCAAGCATTTGGGAAGGAGCACTGGAGTTGTTAGGGTTCTGCAAGTGATTCAATAGAGTATAGAATTCATACTGAAATTTATACACATAGGGTACAATTCACAAACACGATATGCAGAATCTTTCTAGTAAAGGAAATGTGGCTTTTATATTCACTTCCATGAGATAAAGCCTCTTGATAAATTGCAGCAAAATGGAAGCATAAACATAAATAAAAGAATATAGATTCTTACCATACCTTCCATGAAGAACATGCACATTATCTTTTGCAGAATTCGGCCACAGATCAAGTTCTATTCCCCTCACACCATTTTCTAGAGCTTTTATGATTGGGGTTTCACTACAATCACTGCTCAATTGATTTCCAGTTAAGTAGGAATTGTGACCTGTATATATGAAATAATGTTGCAATGGAGCAGCCATATCATGGTGTACCTGGAATTGTAAACAAAGCCAAGGTAAATCTGAACTCATTCTACTCAAAAAGTCTGAATTAATTCTGTATAAATTCTAATTCTTTTCTACTTGAAATGATTAAACAGCCATTCAATTAACTGACTCATATAAAATGCATTCTACAATCTAAAAAATGCCTCAACTGCAGGTCGTCTGAAGAAAAGGTATGATAATATATGGTAAACTTAACAAAGTAAGAACATCAACCCAGGTGGAATCCAAGTATTTCTTCAAACTGCAACTAACAATTACTATCTACTTATTCAATGAAGCTTTTTTCATGAGAACAGCTGATGGAAAGTTTCACCTGAATTTGGGAAAAAGATTCCCTTCCCCCTGTTTAATTAACTTAGCCCTTGTTTGACAACCAATCTTTCTTTGCCATACTCATTTCCCACCACACACGCTCATAATAAAATATTCTTCGTGTAAACCCAAAACGTTTCCTTACTTTTTAACCACATATTCTACCAAAATTTACTATTCAAAAACTCATTCTTTCCAAAAATAAAATAAAAATTGTATCAAACAGGGGCTTAGTATATAGCTGTTTATAAAAAAAATTCTCAACTGACCTAGATTGGTAAAATATTATAACTCTTGAAACATAAAAACTCTTGGAAAACAAAATTTCAAGACGTGTTAAATAAAGAAAATAGCCGAGTTAATGGTTAAGAATCGTGTATATTTACAAAGATCTTTTCCACTGTATAAACAACGTTGGGCATAGAAACTAGATACAGTATATTGATCACAGATTTCCTAGTGGAAGAAGTGCTTCCTCTCTCATTGTCTGAATTTCACCAAAAATTGATCTCTCTCTATTTCTAACTACTAAATTCTTGGAAGAATATTCTTACTGAGCTATCTCATTCATCTTCCTGTGGTTCTATTAGCTCGTTATTTATTTGTTTGAGATGGATTTCTAGCTGTTACCATATGATTTGAACACAATATAAACCATTCAAAAGCTGTTTCTACCTTCTCTATCTGGCTGATAAAACATTTTCATCAAAAATATATATATATATATATTTGATGGTCACATATTCCATTCCTCTTATCAAAAATACTCCCATAAATGCCCTGGTTTATAGTAATACTTGATAAGACAACAACTATACCCCTGACGGAAATTATTAGTACTACTAGATCGTTATGAAACATTCAGAGGCTCAGAAATCCTATTCAAGTACTCCTACAACCATCGAACAAATGTAAATTACTTCAAATATTTCGCAAATTCAAAATCACTAGAAAACATTAAACAAATGTAAAAAAGACCTGAGGTTTAATAGGGCCATTAAGATCATCCTGGAAGAGAAAATAAAAGAAGTCGTCGAGGGTAAGGCCGGGGCGCCAGGCGGTGTGATGGCAGCGCTGGAAGATCTGTTCTGTGATCCTTTCGGCATCAGAAAAAGTACTATCTTCCTCCTTTTGATACTCGATAAGGAACTTCAGCAGCTGGTCTGACGTCATGTATGGCTCATTGGGACCCATGTCCGAGTACCGGAGAAACGCCTCCTTCACGTCCAGCGGTGGCTCCTTCTCGCTGATCTTGAACTTCCGGTTGAAACAACCAAACATTTTGTAGTAATTGTAGCTGCCCATGTTATCAGATCTTGATATTCTTTGATTTCTCCCTCGAAACACAATGACTTTGAATAATTTTTATATAATAACATGTTGGATGATCATGATCTGAAGGGTTGAATTTTGAATGGTTCTCCCCTGGAAAATGCCAATGAACATCAACAAATTATTATTTGCTGAAAACTTGACAAGAAAATTTAATAACAAAAAAAAAAGTTGAAAATGGGGAACGGGGAGAAAGAGAGTCCTAGAATCAAGGAGTTTTTAAAGCAGGATCGTTGTACCCGCCATTTTTATGATTTTTGTCCATCAAACTTGGAATTTATGAACAATTGCACTTAATTAGTATCTTATTTAAAAAAGGTGGGCCCTCACTATTGTGAGGGGCCGGTATCATTTCTCCAAGGGTACGTTTGATTGCAAGGTGGAAAATAAGTGGAAAAAAAATGTTTTACAGGGAAAAGATTTTCCTAAAAATTGTTTTATTGAGAATTGTAATTAATTGTGTTTGATTGGTATAATTTTCTATGGAAAATGTTGAAAGTTTGGGGTCCGTTTGACTTTATTTTTTATGAAAATTGTCAATTAAAGTGATAATGTTTTCTACTATTATGTCTAGAATTAATTCCAATTATCAAAAATAAAAAAAATAGAAAAAATCATATTGAATATCATACGTTAGGATTGGTTTTGCAAGGAAATG
>CAIGRH010251679.1:0-10638 GCA_903798295.1 Fraxinus nigra | reverse complement strand
AAAATATTTTCCTGAGAAAATTTCGCCAATCAAACGCTACAAAAGTTGGAAAATGGAAAATACATGAAAAATTCGGTCAATCAAACGGAGCCTAAATGAAAACTAAATTCCATTTGGATGTCATGCTCTAATTAATACACTTGGGAGGTCTGTGATTGCTGTTTATATTGGCCTATCAGAACTCTAAGGTCATGTTTGATTCAACATATTTTCCCTTTTCCACCAAATGTGGTGTTTGATAACAAAATTTTCCTTGGAAATCATTTTCCCATCCAACCATTCACGCGCCTATTTTCTTGCTTTTCAAGGAAATTGTTTTCTTGCCTTTTTTTAATGGTAGAAGTTTTTCCAGTTTTTTTTATTTTTTTATTTTATTTGACAATTGGAAGAAATTTTAGATATAATAGTAAAAAAATTTATCACTTTTATGAACAATTTTCATACAAAACAAAGCCAAACGAATATTATTCGGTATGATAATTTTAAATTTTTTGTTGGCAATTTGAACAAATTCTAAACTCGATGGTAAAAAAATTATCACTTAAATCGACAATTTTCATAAAAAATAAAGCCAAACGGACACAAAACTTGCAACATTTTTCAAGTGGAAAATTATACCAATCAAACAAAATTAATTATAATTTTTAGTAAAACAATTTTTAGGCAATTCGATTTCCTGAAATTCATTATTCCGACACATGACTACATGAGATATTAGTTTGTTAGGGCTTTGTTAACACAAATTGTCGAGAAAATTAATTTTAGCAATAAATTTAAACAATTTGTTCGTTCCTTGGTTGGATTATCCTACCTTAGGTCAAAGCATCAATTAATTTACCAAGCCAGCTTTGTCTTGCACATGAAATCGTGTTCTAGACCGGCTTGGGCCGATTATTTTGTCTCTCTCAACACGTTTACTTCTTAAAATTGCATTTCTTCGAGAAAGCGACAACATTAATAAACAAATGGCTCACTTCTTCATGTCAAAACAAATAAAATCTTTTTAATGCCATGTAAATTAAAAATTATTAATTAATTAAACATCTTTTCGTGTAGCTACAAATATTAAAGCTTGTCAAAACGACAAAAATAAAACTAAAAAAAGAGGCATATATGTAAATTCAAGGGTGAAGTATTGAGCATGATTGAAAAGAGGGACGTAAAAATGAAATGTTTTAATCCTTCGATTTAGTCTAAGTTAGTATACTACAACATCAGATATGATTAGAAAAGCAAAAAATTATAAAAAATTAATATTTACCGTATCTAAATATCGGTAATGAATGACACAGTTGTAATACAAAAAGAGTGATTGAAAAGATGGACGTACACTGCATTTTTCGGTTCAATCTAACATAATATGATAAACTATAACATTAAACTACGAAATGTCAAAATCAATTAGTTGTATTGTCTAATTTACCGTACCAAAATGTCATTAAATGACATATTTGTTATACCAAGACTTTACATAAAGAGCAATACATGACGAAATTTATCGAAATGTCATTAATTTGGACTTTAATTTTATGATAGTAATTTAGGTGCTGATCTACGATGGGACGGAGCCAGAAGGGGATTAATTTTTTTTTACCGTTCTTCCGCGTATGCATGGGAACATTAAATTTGTACATACCACCAAATCTTGTTTAAAATAAAGATTAATTATTATTGTATTGGTCAACCTATGATTTGGGGAAAAATAAATTGGTTCTACACTACTTGGAATATTTCACAAGGCACGTCTCCTCCTCCTTTAATTAATTTTCTTTTCTATTGGTAGATGGGATCGTAAACTTTAATAGGTTATTTATAGAAAGTAGAGACTTCGAGCAAAAGTCAATCAAAGAATTGCAAATGATTGAGTTTGATCGTTATTTTGAGGCAAATGCGACAATCAATTTTTTAATTTATGCTTGAAAAAAAGCAGGAAGTGTTTCGAGGCTTGTATATCAAACGTAATTAGTGCTATTAAAGCATAAAATTAATAAACATTTTTTTAAATTTAATTAAATATGATTGAATAATTTTTTAATAGTAATAGTACATAATTTATAAAATTTATAATTTAAGCTTCAATAATTAATTCTTACAATTAGTAAAAGCATTTCACTGATTACAAGAAGAAAACGAAAAAGATGATTCAATGGATCTAATTTGGTAGAAATTTCAACCCAAAAAAATAAAAATAAAAATGAGACGTGTAATACTCTTCACTGTCCCAATAGAATTGAGTAACACACAAGTATATAGTTCCTGGGAATTCATTAAAATATTGTATGATTAAAAAATGAAGAAACTTGACCATTTATAAGTAATTTATAAATTATATCAAACAGACTAAATCATGAACTCAATTGTAATTATTAGCTACGGGTTTTCTATATCTAAGAGAATTATTAATTCTCACCCACGAAATTTTAAAGTTCATTTATGACTTCTTCAATCAATTCTTTTTTCTCATCGTGCTTTTAAACCCTTTTTATGCGGCTGACCTAATTTGTGATTTTGAAGAGTTTTACACGATTCATAACATTTAAGCATTTCCAACTATAAATACAGATGTCTGTGACGATTACTTAGGGGAAGAAACTAAAGTTGCTAATTGTTAGATTGAGTGAGCGTTGATGTAAGATCTTTCCATGTACATTTTACTAATTGGTGGATTATATATTTTGTTAGTGATCTTCAATCATTATGTTTCCTTTAACCTCGATAGACTACACAATCTTCTGATGCAAGCCAAATTACAATCGAACTGACCTAACTTGTCCAAACTTACGTTAGCACATACTCGTCATGTATAATATGTCGGATTAAATTGACCTCGGAGGTCGGGTGTCAA
This sequence comes from Fraxinus nigra, assembly GCA_903798295.1. Classification (NCBI taxonomy): domain Eukaryota; kingdom Viridiplantae; phylum Streptophyta; class Magnoliopsida; order Lamiales; family Oleaceae; genus Fraxinus; species Fraxinus nigra. The sequence continues at coordinate 7,793 of CAIGRH010251679.1, read as the reverse complement.
CAAGATATAAATTGAAAAGAACCCACAAATTTTAATGTCTCTTTTGTCCTCAATTTACTTGTATTCGAACTTAGAAGTCATTTTTGGACTAGCTTCCTCCACAAGGACCGGCACTAGTAGTCCATTACTTGAAGTTGCATACTAAATTTTGACAATCCTATTAGAAAGTGGGCTTTTAAGAGATTTTCAATCTTTCTTTCTGAAATCCTTAAATGTCTTCTAAATTTTGTCTTTTTATAATGATCATTTTCTAATTATTCGCAGACTTATTTATGAATGACAAAATACTCCCTCCCGCCAATTTGAGAAATAGGGATGGGATGGGAAGCGGTGAATGTGATCCCCGTCTTCAATATTACTTTTATTTTTAAATTTTGTTTAAAAAATAAATAAATAAGTTAATGAGTAGATAAATTAGGATATTAATTCCTGTCCAACCATGCCCTAGACTAATTGTACCTCCACAGGCCACCTCAAGAGAGTAGGCTCATTTCTTCTTGGGCTAACATAGGATAAGGCCCATTTATCTCATAAGTTGTACTTGACATTGAGCCTTAAGTATTCCCATTATATCACCGTAAAACAAAGTTTTGCATAGTTCGGACGGGAAAGGAAAAAGGGTGATGCTACGGGTACATTGGGATGTCCATAATGGACACCCGGCACCCCCCTATTGGATGGAGTGCCGGGTGTCCATTATGGACATCCCAATGTACAAGAAGACTAATCCAAGGAAAAAATATTGCTAAACTTGGTGACATACAACTAGGTTTCGGTTCGATTTTTCTAGCGAGTCCCCCAACTTTTAGTTTTGATGCATGCAAATTCTCGCGGGATGGAACTAGTCAGTTTACTCCTCAAGCGGGTTACATTTTAAGAGGTATTTTTGGTAGCCTACCTCTTAAAATAGAAAAGACTACTTATTAAAAATGGAACCAGAAAAGGTTAGGTTTGTTTTAGTGATCATTTGATGTAATAGTTAGGGATGTCGATGGGCCGATATTGTTGATCAAGGGACAGGCCCTGCCCATGTAGGGCTGAGCCGGGACCTTTTATATTTATTTTCTCGAATAGAATTTACAGAAAAATAAAAGTAAAAATAATTACAAAAATAATGCATGGACGAACGAGGCACTCTGTAGGTTCAGTCCTTAGTGCTCGCGGGCCTCTGGATAGTTAGCCCATGTTTGAAAGTGATTTTAATATAAATTTTTATCAAAGTTAAAATCAATAATCAATTTTAATAACATATTTCATGGATTCCACAATTTTTAAATTGCACATTTCATCACTTTTCATTAAAATCTAATTTCAATTCCCATCAAACAACGGGATTCTTCTGCACACTTGAAGAGGGTGTCGGCGTAGAGTTGCAAGCAACATTTAAAATCCTAATAAATGGGTTCACGCCCCCAACAATGAATTTAGAGCTGCTACAATTTATTGTTGCTTTTAGCGCAGGTGAAATACTAATTCATTCTTCTTCTTTAAAATAAGGGCTGTAAATGGTTTAATCCGATTCGGTTCTAAAGAGAATCGAATCGAACCAAAATTCTCAAGTATTTAGTTAGTAGAATCGTCATTTTTAAATTTAATTATGGAATCGAAGAGGTTCAGTTTAATTCCTTCAATTCCATTCAGTTCCATACCATATTTAATTTTTTTTTTTAACATTTACAACAACACTACATTAATCCAACTAATGACGTGTTTAATATGGAAGGCAAATTAAAAGAAAGATGAAAATATTCAGTCAAAAAAATGATGAAAATAAAAAACACGACAAGGAAGGTAGCTACCGAGAGAGAAAAACCCGCAAATGCGCAAGTTCACAATAAACATTTTGAAAATTAGTTATAAATTATAATGTATGTGCATTGAGCATGATAAATTATTAAAAAAGAATGAGATGAAGCTTACCTTGATCAAAATGGAGAAAAAATCAATGAATAGGATATGATGAAGAGAGGCGCAAAAGCTTAGCTTCAATTATTTGAGAAACTACATAATGATTGAGAAAAAATTAGGTCACTCAATTTTGAATAATTAGAATTCGAATTACAAAGTTGGACTTGGACAATTAGTAAAGATCACACTTAACCTAGCTGACATTTTTCATTGACACACAATAATGGACTAATATTTAAGTGTTTATTAAGTAATAATTAAGTTCTAAATTGAATGAACTAGAAAGCTCATAGCCTACATAACCTAATATATCTGTAAGTGACACTAATAAATACATTGTTACATTATTTTTCTCGAACTATTTGATGTACTCTTGAATTTTCATCTACAACAAAATTGAGAATTTTCTCCAAGTAGTCATTACACGAAAATCAATTATTCAAAATGATATTTTATTTTTATTATTTCAATTATATTTCTACTTTTAAATTCCTTCCTTACCAAAATAAGATAGACATATAATTTACATCCCTTAATTCTTTCCCTTTTCCCATTTGCAATTAATTGTAATAAATGTTTTTCCTTATCCTCACACAATGAAAAAAAATTTATTGTTTGGTTGATTCAGGAAACTTTAATGCCTTTGAAATTAAATGTTTTGGTACTTCATTGAACATTTGTTATGTATTGTTGATTGAATGCAACAGTATAGGCTTCCACCTATATTAGAATTTCATTTAATTTTATGGGAGGAGAAATCATATTTATTAAGATTGTAATTTGAAACCACCATTAATTTCATAAAGAATACATGTACGTACAAGTTTTAAATTTAATCTTGGGGGTAGCCCTTCATGATCAACTAATGATTTATTAACACCTAGAAAGGTTGATTTTTGGCCGATTTGACTTATAGTTTCATTTTTAGTTGTGAACTAGAGTTGTCCATGCGGAAAAGAGAAAAGTACTCAAATCGATTCTCTCTTAAACAGGACATCAATATAGAAATTAACCTCGGTAAGTCCTTGAGACGATTATGTATTGACCCCAGAATATCGGTTTCTAAAGCCAAAGTAGGACCTGTTAGACAATTAGAATATATAGAAATTGGGAAAGTACAACTCACAAACACCTTAGACTTGTTGGACTGGATTCATAACCTGCCAATCTCTATCGAACTATCTTGATTTTTACTTCAAATTCATATTTATTTATGGCCTTATAGTCTTTAGTAGCTAGGACAATAAAAAGAGGAATTATGATCATAAATGGTTTGAATATGGTAGTACCTATTAATTCTGAAGATTCTATAATTGAGAAATGAGAGAGTATTAATTGTCAACACAGCATGTGATCACCTTCACTAAAGTTCACTAATTCCCTTCCCATTCCTCCTTTTCTCCTCTTCAGTCACAAGAGCAATAATTAATCCTCCATCTACTTTTTGTAGTATTTATTACTACACAGATTCGAATTTACAGTTCCTTAGAAAACATGAATCCCAATTGCATACAATTTATTGTTCAGGAACCACCCACGGACCTCAGTGTAATTAATATTCGTGCTGGTACGAGCCAAAATGACAGCAATTTCTTGATGGACCGTTTTGAATGTTATCACAGTGTAAACTTTTCCCTCAAGCATAGATTGACCCATAATCCTATCATATAAAGAGTTTTTTAGGGGTTCAGTTTGACGGTTTCATCGGTGTGAGAAGAGAAATACTCCAGTATGATGGTCCTATATGTACATATCTTTGATAAAGGTATTTTACATGTATATCCACTTATAAACTTGATAAAAAAAATTATAAACTGAGTGGATTTTTACTTAATTTAGTCTGATATTTATCATTTTAGGTAAATCCTGGATTTCGTGGTACTTGGAGCAATAATGAAGTTTTTGAGCCTAGTTGAAGACTAACCGGATTATACAAGATTGAAAAGAAGTATTAAGAGAGCGATTTGAGGAAAATCGTAAGTTTTGAGAGTGAAATTCAACTTATCGAAAGTTTGGAGACTTATTTTCACACTTTCAAAACTTGAGAAGGATCAAGTTTGGGTGATTATGATGGTTCAAGGACAAAAATGGACATTTTGAAAGTTGCGAGTAAAATTGAAGATTTAGACGAAAAATACCAAAACCGCCAAAAATTTGAATCAGAGACTAAAATCCAATGAGATGAAACTTACGAATGCTACACAGTACACATACAAGAGTAAAGAGGAGAAACAAGGGAAAATAGAAAGAAAAAGTTAGGATTACAAAAGGCGGATTCTTGGTAACAAATCAAGAAGTGAGTTACACATTTAGGCCGTTTAGAGAAATTTAATTGATGTTTATTCAAATTCACGTAGAGATATATAATGAGTTGACTCTACTAGATATGATTAATTTGAACTCGAGAGACGTAAACTAATTTAATTAGTAATTCGATCGAGTACAACTTTAGGAATTTAACTTTAAGGTGAGATTAAAAGGGATACTAGGGGTGAAATAATGACACACAATGCTTTAACCATCATTTTTTATCGTTTAATTGTTTTTATTTTCCTCATTTAATATTAGTTTAATAAAAATCTTGCCATCAAAGTTTGCTTTATTCAAATAAAAGTTAAGAATATTTAGATTAATCATTAAATAAATAAATAATCTTCCTTGAATGATAATTCCAACTCTTATGTTCATTTTATTATTTATTTAATTGATATTGTACACTTGCAATTATCACATGGGACCATAGTAGACATAATTTAACAAATTTGTGTATTCTTTTTCCGTGTTTCATATTTCATTAGATTTATTATTTCTCCATCAAGGAGAGATCAGAGCTTATCCCTCCTCGAAAATCAACCTAATATTACTACTATATATATAAAAAAGATTTTCAGGGCGTCAATTTTGAGTGTGGAAAGACGTGAGAAAATATATATACTCTTCTTCTAGCGTCAAATAAATATAACTGAAACACTATAAATCCGTGTATTTCTTTTTCTTGTTTCTCATTTCATTTGATTTAATATTGCTCCCATAAACATGGATCAGGGCTTAATATAGAAGTTTTTCGGCTTATTATACCTTAATGATTATATGCTTGCAATTGAAGATATTATTAATTAAAACCATGAAGAAGAATCCAATATGTACGCGCGTGCGTGCGTGCGTGTTTGAAGTTAGATATTGTGATGATGAAGGCAGAAGAAGATTTTATATAGCAGTACATATGTGGGAAACCTCTTGACAACCCAAGTTACAATAAATTCAGATTTTAATGCATAGTGTGGCTTTAAATGCAGTGTGGAAGAGTTGGATTTAGGCATTAAAGTGACATCTACTTGTCACCATTAATGCTTGGACTGCCCTACTTTTAATGTGTGTGATGAAATCCAATTTAAGGAGGACTTGACATACACTATCTTGCATGAATTCCAGCAAACAAAAAAAAAAAAACAAAAAACAAAAGAACAATGAGTTTATAATAAATCCTCTCTTCTTCCAATATTTTTATTTTCAGTTTGTATAGTTGATATCCTACTCGATTAGATGGAATTCACAGAACTCTCTTTGGCTCCCAATTATGAATTTTTTGATCCATCTGATCATGTAAGTCTTCCTACGAAGAAGAAAGGGATGAATGCAGAATCTCCTAGTTTTGACCTTCAGCTCAAAGATCCCCTTCCCTTGGATTGGGAGCAATGCCTTGATCTTGAAGTACTCTCTCTCTCTCTCTCTCGTGTATGTATATATGTATTAGGTAGTCCTAATATTCCTATTAGATAAATAATTGAGGAGGCTAGATAGTTTTTGTGTCTTAGCGTATGAATGTTTAATGTTGGTTTCCGTATACCTATTAAGTTGTCTTACTATTCTTGCCACGTAAAATTTTTTAGGAGGCCAGTTTGTGTGTGAGAGATGTGCCATCGCCTTCTAAGCAAAAAAGTTGACGTATCTATCACATTGAGAGTTCTGATTTTGTTTATTTTTATTATTGTTCTCGTATGTTTGGATTATGGCCAATATCTTAAACCTATATCATTTATATAGTGTTACATGCTACTATAATTAATTAGTAACATTTCATCGAATCCACGATCAAGCGTGTAATTTTTTTTGTGTTTGCAGTCAGGAAGAATGTATTATCTAAATCGAGAAACATCGATAAAAACCTGGAACCGGCCCAAAGAACAGAAACTTGATCTTGAACTAAACATATCAAGCTGCGCTGAACAACATAATAATTGGGGATCAGATAATCAACAAGAAATGATCAAGAAACAGCAGAATTCATCAAACAGCGGCAGTAGCATGATTGCTTTAGCTTGTTCAAATTGTCATCTCCTTGTAATACTTTCAAGGACTTCTCCTTCCTGTCCTAACTGCAAGTATGTCCACTCTTTTGCAACATCACCACAAGCTCAGCCAAACTCGCCTTTTTTGTCATCCTATTGCAACTTAAGCCTTTGAACAAGATATATATAGATATATATATATGTATCCGGTAAGATGCTGCCAAATAATTTGTGCTGGGAAATACTTGGTAGAAGGTAGGTTGAGCATGACATTGGTATGTTGGCAGTGTTATATTTCATTTTTATGCAGATGAAATAGTAAATATTTTCCAAGGTGAGTGTCCTGTTTTTACAACTTATTTGTGATTATTATTATTTAGGTCTTATCTATTTATGTTCTGTTTTGTTATATCGCTTATAATCCAAGTGATATCAAATTATAGTCGACGAGATTAAGCTGTTACAAATCAATATCATCGACATTGCATAATCTTTTCATCAAATACTCGGCACTGAGACTTTTCTTATGACTCTGGAAAGAATACCTTAAATTCCATCGTTGCAAGAAAATTTTATCGACTTTCATATAGCTTCCAAGAATCCTGTCTGAACTCACACACGATATATCGAGCTTGCAGATGAAACTTGGCTCTCGTATTGATTTTTGAAAAAAGTGTGTGTATTTTTTCTCTGTGCACAAATGCAGACAAATAAATAATAACATATATACGAAATATATAAAATTTACGTGGTTCAACAATATTAAATTTACAGAACATGTCAAATTTGAACTATAATAATACAAGCAAATGCTCACCAAATTTATTAGTTGTTATTTCCTCCGTCCCATTTATATAGGCTTGTTTTGTTTTTCACACGGATTAAGAAATCTTATTTAATGTTATTGGAAAATCAAATTTTGTCAACAAATTTTCTAGTTAACCCTCATTTAATTATTAATAACTAGTAGTAAATTATTATTGGAAGTAGTAAAAAAATAAAAATATATTAGTAAACAAACAAAACAAAACATTCTTAATAAAGAAACAAGACTATAGAATTGTGGTAAAAAAATAAGGAAAGTAAACCTATTTAAATGAGACGGAGGGAGTATAAAACACGGTGATTGACATAAAATATAAATTGAGAAAATCTAGTAAAAATTACTCTTGCTTTTATCTTTTTGTCGTTCTTTTATTGGCAGGCTTCAACTTACGCTAGCTTTTTATTTCCGTATCGTGTTCTTACTGGTTTAGCACAACTATTGAAATAATCTGCTTGTTTTTCCTTTGAGTTAAATCTTTGACAACTAAAGAATCTTACTTTATAATCTTTGTGCACAATCATAACAAATAATAAGTTTTCATCAATTACTTGTTAATTTTGAACTACGAGGAAAATGAAATCACATTCAGAATAAGAATTGTGTAGCTTTGTTTCCTCAGTTAAATCTAAAGGGGTCATTCTATATACACGAATCAAGCTGCAAATTGATTGTATGTAAAATTAATTTCCATAACCCTTTAGTATTCTAATGCTACTGGCACATAGGAGATTTGACAATACTTGACAATTGACACTTTTATAGAAGACTAG
>CAIGRH010251678.1:0-18744 GCA_903798295.1 Fraxinus nigra | reverse complement strand
AAACTTATTTTAAAATAGAAGGACATGTCTTGTAATAAAAAAACATATTTCATTAAGGGTAAAATAGACTTTTCTATGAAAATCTCAAATAGACTAAGTCAACAGACTAGTTTGAATAATCTCCCAATTTTCACCATGGATTAAATAATATTTTCTTCCCTCTCAAATTGCAAGGGAAAAATCCTGAACGGTTAGACATAATTTCAACGGCAACTTCACATCAAATAGAATGGACACGCCTCTTTGGCGCGAGACAGCAATAGAAAAAAAGAAATTCTTGAAAACTTGAATGCACAAATTAAAGAACAGTAAAACCAAAATATATTCAAATTTCGTTTCTGGGATTCTTAAACGCTCTGCGATAATGGATGATAACAGCAATCGGAAACTTCAATCCGATTGGTACTCTCCAACTCGCCTCCACAACAGTCCTGTGGAGTATGATTTTCCAGTATGCAATACTGAAATTTTTCTTGATTTTCTGAAGGCATTTTTATTTCTCCTTGGATTGTTGATTAATATTTTTTTTTTTAAAGGGAGATAGATTTATACCGAATAGGAGCCTGATGGATCTTGATCAAGCCCACAGTTTGTTAACAACTCCGACTCAAAAACCCAGCAAACCCAAGTTTAAAGTCAGTCGATTATTTTTTATTTTCATTTCTTGAGTTTTCTATTTGGAACCTTTATTTTCTTGAATTATTTTTGTGGGTTTTTTTTATGTTCTTGGAGGTTTGATTGCCGTTCAATAAGGATGTATATATAATATGTAATAAAATAATGAATGATGCTTTATATCTTGGCTCTGGGGTTTTCTTTGATCTTGTTTAGAGATATTTTCATCATTAATAAGAATAGGGATTTCTGATATGGGGATTTTCTTGTATGGATTATATGATAGGTTGAATATAGAAGAAAGCTAGAAAATAATCTGAAGTTGGATGTTGAAGGAAGGCCATTTCAAATGCTGGTTTTTAGGGGTAGCCCAAAATCGAGTAGAAAATCAAACCGTCTAATAGATGAGATGCGACGGAGTGACGAGGAGATCTTGACTCATAAGCCATGTCGACAATTTCCAAAGGTAAAAGATTTGTAGAATATACTTTCGGCTTTCCCTTGTAATTATAATTTTTCTGTCATATGTAATGTCTAAAAAAATTTGGTCTGTCTCTGTTTGATTTTGGTAAGTTGATGGAGTCAGTTCTTGTTTGGTAAAGCAAAATTTGAAATAAAACACCGAATTGTTGGATTGTACTCTTCTCCCCTCAATGACCTAAAGTTTCTACCATACAAAGGACTTATTAGGGGGCCATTTTCTTGTGAGATATAAACTGAGAGGCATGAGAAGATGTATCATTCTTCTCTATTATAGTGAAAAGATTAAAATTTTCAGCATCGAGTAAACATAGTTCTCTTATTGATGAACAGCTATGAACCCGTGTGTGCTTTATCATTTCTGGTTGTTTTCTGTTTGTTATTGCTCTAAGAGGTAGGAATAGTGCTTGAATCCATAACTTGAATAACATTTGGTATACATGAGGCTGGTTCATAGATTAACTTAGATCCTAGAATGTAAATGTACAGTTCTAATACCGGCGTGCTATGTTTCGTAGGTCTTGTCAACAAAAGTATTCACATACAACATTGAAATCGCCATTGTGAAAAATATTTGGCAAGAAGAAAATGCATTTAGAAACATAAAAGATATCTATAAGGAGATCAAGCAGACTTATTTGTTAATTACAATGTTTTAATAATCTCTTAAATGTCCTCATGGTAGACTCTTTGCAGAGAGAATCTTGTATTTTGGATGCACCTAATATCGTGAACGATTTCTACCTGAACATCATGGACTGGGGGAAAGCCAACTTTCTTGCAATTGCTTTGGGCTCAAAATTATATTTGTGGAATGCTGATAATCGAAAAACCGAAATATTGTCAGAAGTGGGCAATGGTGACGATTATCCTACTGGTGTAGCTTGGTCGGAAGATGCCAAAACAGTAGCAGCTGGATACCAATGCTCAAAAATATATCTTTGGGATGCTGAGACTCTAAAGATTGTATGACCTTTCAGTTTGACATTTTACATGATCTGAATTGTTAGAGCATGTTTGGCTAAGCTAAAAAGGAAGTAAACAAGTTACTTTTGTTTCAAAAACTCATTTGGATGTGTTAATTTTATTCTCAATTTAAATAAAATAAATTTATTTTTTTCATTACAAGGGAACATTTTAAGCTTAGCCAAACATGGTCGAATCATGCTTTCATACAAGTTATAAACTCAAGCTCTTTTACAATTATGATACAGATGAGATGCCTTACGGGGCATCAGAATAGGGTGGGTTCTGTTGCGTGGAATGGCCAGATTTTGACTTCTGGAAGTGGTGATAATGCCATCATCAATCACGATGGTAATCAAGTTTGATCATTTCTCGCTACTATAATCCAAATAGTACATAAGAGTGTACCATTTATTCCTGAAATTTGTGTTTCACAGTGAGAGCAAGGAACAGTTTGACGTGTTGTATGGAAGTGCACACTAAAGAAGTTTGCGGTTTGAAATGGTCGAACACAGGAAATAGACTAGCGAGTGGAGGTAATGACAACCTCATTTACATATGGGATGCACGCAAGATGGGTGCCATGCAATACATGTATCGGCTCAGTGATCATTGTGCTGCAGTGAAGGCCCTTGCCTGGTGTCCATATAACTATGATGTGCTTGCCTCTGGAGGAGGCACAGATGATGGTACTCTAAAGATATGGAATATACAAAAGGGTACATGCATCAACAGCATTGACACAAAAGCACAGGCAAGTTAGACATTTTACAGTGTGTTCACAACCTTGTTATAAATGCACTGGTACACACTGTTCTCAACCTTATTATAAATGCACTGGTTTCTAATTACTGCCACTTATGGCAAATTTTGTTGGACTTTGTGGAGCCTGATGATAATTTGGACTCATCCTGTCAACTGCAGATCTACTTTCAGGGGTATACTAGGTATTCCTCCATAAATGTATTAGGTCTGCCTAATATTCCTACTACGTAAAGGATTTTAGGACACCCTTGTTATGGTGTGAGATGTGCTACATCACGTGTACTGTTCTTCAATATAGTGAAACCCTTTATTAACAAAGTGAATCTTACTCTGACACTGAAGGTGAACCACTAAAAATTCACGCGTGTGCTTTTTGGGTATAGACACATCCGAAACAAACAGTACGTAAGCTAATTACTTGGGTATAGAGACCCGGGTCGTTACAATTATGCTCTCAAAACCAAGGTTTGGCCTTAATCTGTAAATTGTATTGCTCTGACTAAAATTATTTGATGTTATGTGAACAGATTAGTGGGTTGCAATGGAACAAGCATCATAAAGAGATATTAAGTGGTCACGGCTTTGGCTACGAGTGTCAAAACCAGTTGTGTTTGTGGAAGTACCCTTCAATGTGTAAAATTGGTGGGTCGATGAATCATATATCAAGAGTTCTCCATTTATCCCAGGTCTGACTTAATATTTCAAACATTGAGATGAATTTAACTTTGGTTTCTTTCTTAATATTGGGGTGTAGTATTAGAATGTTCTTTTACCTTCATTCATCTGATTTACATGTTACAGAGTCCAGATGGACTAACCGTGGTGTCTGCTGGAGCGGACGAGACTCTTCGCTTCTGGGAAGTATTTGGCCCGTCCCGGGATGCCAATTCAAGGATTTCACATTTGGATAGTCTGTTGTCTCTCAAGACATCACCTATAAGATGATGGGAAGTGGGAGTGCAGAGTTTTTTTTTCCCCTCATTTTTGCTAGCAAACGAGTTATTTTTAGAATATACTCAGAACAGTAACTGAACATTGTATTCTGTAATTTGAATAAAATTTTGCATACATTTCAGCTCTCTTTGTAAGTTCTTCCATCACTTTTCGTAGTGTCAGACATGCTCATTCATTTTGACTACTGTATCGTATTTTCTCATAGTAGCTTTTGACTCTTACCTTGCTGTCACTCTTTTATATATGACTAATTTTATAACAACATTTCTTTCTCAATACGATAAAAGATTTAAGTCTGCTGGGACTCCGTTTACCTCAATCTGCTGTACCAAGAAAACATGATAATATGTAGGAAAAGTTAGCTGAACGATAAAAATAATGCACCAACGTATTTCTTTATTGACATTTTTGTTAATTTTAAGACAAGATAAGACGAGAGTGCCTGAAGTGTAGTACAAATAAAAGTTTAGGGAATCCATAGTCTGAAACAAAAATAACTGAGAGAATGTCTTGGGCCTGAGCATGGTCTTGGGCTTCCTCCATTTTCAAGCAAATTACACACTTGTTTTTTAACTTCCTATTTAAATAATAAGTAAAAAAAAATTCTTTCAAATATCAGATGCACTTTAGCCCAGCCCCAGCCTAGAGACGTCAATATGGCTCGCCGGCTCGGGCGGCTTGTGGCTCGTCAACAACATCGCTGCGCGATCTATTGCTGCTGCAGTTCCTCCTTCTTGCTCCATCGCACAACTTTTTTTTATTTCTGATTTTGGTGCCCGACAGTTCTTTGTGCGGTTCAATTGTGGTGTGATATGGGTGCGTTGTGTGTTATGATTGTGCAGTGCTATGGATGATGGTGTGCGGTGGTAGTGGTATGATGGTGGTAGTGATAGTGGTAGTGTGCGGTGCGAGGTGGAGGTGGAGGTGGAGGTGGTGTGAGGTGTGTTGTGCGGTACGAGGTGTGCAGTGTGTGATGGTGGTGGTGTGCGTTGGGGTGAGTGTTTGTGACCACTTATTTAGGTGGTCATGGTAGTGCAAGCGATGGTGTTTGATAGTGGTGAAGATGATGTAGATGGCAGTTGTAGTGGACACAGTGGTGCAGTTAGTTTGTTTCAGATGGTGGAGTTTGTGGTGTTGATGTCGGTTGTCATTAGGTGGTAGTGGTTCTAGTGGCGGTATTGCTGTCGGAGGTAATGGTAAGATAGTGGTCAAAAATTATTTGGTTGATTGTAATCAATAAATTGGTTAATGTGTGATCATTAAATAAAGTGTGACCTAAAAATGTGTTAAGTTGTGACCATTAATTAATTTGTGATCTATAAAATTTGTAATTTTTGATCGAGAAATAATTTTTGACCAATTAAATTCAATAATTTGTGACCAAATTGTATAAAATTGTGACATTAATATATTTAATTAATATCTTATTTTTGAAATTTTAAACATTTTTTTTTTCAAATAGATACTTAATCTCTTGGATATTAAATTTTCCCTTAATTTTTTTAATAAAATCATTTAGTTGTAGCAAACATGAACTTAATAATATTATTAACCAGAAAATCATCAGCTTCAAGAAATTGTGCTATACAAAAATAAGATTTCAAAGGTCTACATATGTCAACGTGTTTAGGTTGAGACTTGAGATGGCACACTTCACACGGCAACACCAACTTTAACATTCCCTATATAAAGGGTCGCATTAGTTCTTCACTTTACATGCAACAAGAAGTTGAATATTATTATTAGAAATTAGAGGTTTTGAAAAAATGTTGGGAAAATGGGTTGTGATACTAGTTTTGATTGCTATAGCGGGTACTGGGTGGTGCTTGGCTGGTTTCGATGGTGCCCGGCGACCTGACCCGAGTCGATGTAAAGAGGAGAAGAGTGGTTTGATTAGCAATTGTAGGTCAGTGATTTGCGGTAGGAATCCGACTGCTACTTGTCGCCAAATGATAAGAAATGTTCATTATGAAAGTGTCTGTCCTTATGTTACTTCAAAAGTGGCAACTATTATTGAAGTTCAACGTGCTGAGATGCATCATTTTGACTCCAATGAAAAGAGAAAACTATGGAAAGAAGAAAATGCATAAATTGGAGGTTTATGAAGCCCCTTTTGACTCCAATTAAAATAAAATTCTTTAATCACATTCACATTCACATACCAAATCTTTCGAACTTTTGCAGACATTGCTCAAACATTTCATTTGTACCACCCACGGTACCAAACCTTTAAACAATTCACACTCGGAGTCCAAATTGACAGAAGTCGTTAGTTTGACCGTTAGTCGACCAATAATTAAATGTCTGATCAATTGTTGACCAATTTTAAAAGGGTAAATATGTAACTTTACGTATGAAAAAAAATTAAATTAAAAATGGTGTTTAATTATGAAGAGCTAGAGATCANAAGCCCCTTTTGACTCCAATTAAAATAAAATTCTTTAATCACATTCACATTCACATACCAAATCTTTCGAACTTTTGCAGACATTGCTCAAACATTTCATTTGTACCACCCACGGTACCAAACCTTTAAACAATTCACACTCGGAGTCCAAATTGACAGAAGTCGTTAGTTTGACCGTTAGTCGACCAATAATTAAATGTCTGATCAATTGTTGACCAATTTTAAAAGGGTAAATATGTAACTTTACGTATGAAAAAAAATTAAATTAAAAATGGTGTTTAATTATGAAGAGCTAGAGATCAAGAGAGCAACTTTGTAAATTTACGCTTTAATTTTTTTTATTCTGAAATAAACACCGCAAATGTTATGTCTTGTTCAATGACCACATTTAATTAGTTGGACATTTGGTTCGTTCGTGGCAGTTGGGACTTGAATTGGCCATTTTGCATGTCCTAAGCATTTGGTTATGAATAATGGTAGTTACATAATGGTTAATATACAAGTGAGGTGTCAAATAGAGAGCGGAGAATTTTTTATTTGGTTGAACAAATTTTGACTCAAATCTTACTATATCATGTATATGTAAATCATTATATACATGCAGCACAACCGATTGGTTATTGTGGAGTTGTCAATTATTAGCTTCACCTATAATGATTGAAATTGTGTTACATCGACATTGCCGATTGACTCTATTAGAGATATTGAACTCGTGTTTGTTTTTCTTTGTATCTTTGGCACACACCATTGGAAAAGACCGATGGTATAATGAACAAGATTTTAGTATCTTTCTTGTGTATCAAAACATGTTATGAGTGTTCAAACCATGCATCATCGAACAAATTACTACAAAATTTTGCTTGTTTGAGTACCTATAGTAGGGGAAGTGTTTATAAATGGTTTAAATTATAAAATATTAAATAAAAGTGGATAAGTGGATAGCCCTTGAGAGTCGCTCAAAATATATGGACGTCGTGATTGGGCTGTTTTTTCACATTCATGATATTTTTAACTGGCTTGGTGCCCATGTTTAGTGACTTAAAGTTGTGATTGGCAATGTGAATAGTTCAGTTACTTGTACAACTATTGCACCGTTTGCCTCCATTACTTCCCGTTAAATTATAATTCATTTTTGTCTTTCTTTTTATCAATCACATTTTTTAATAAAATAATATTATATGTAAACATAAAAACTTTTCTTTCTTTTTTAACAATACATTCTCAAAAAAGTTACTATACCTCTCCTTATAATGGGGGTCAAACGTGCGCTATATTATGCATTGTAATTCTTGTAGTAGAGACGAGCTTGAAACAAGCTGACCACAACTTCACTTGTGCAAAGATGAAGTTGAGGGTATTGAATGAATTCACTCGGGGATAGAAAATTCTTGAGGTTACTAACATTATGTCACGATTTCAGGTGGGTTGTCGAATTTCATTTTGTTGGATTCGTTAAATTTATATTTTGTTTCAATCAGGTTACTCCATCGACGTCCATTAGTTAGCCACTCGATTGAAACGAAAGTATGAATATGACGATTAATTGTAATAAACTGAAGTTAAATGACTTACTTGAAATCGGGTTATGGTTAGCCGGAAATTCTTTACCCTTCAACTCGGTTTTCTTTTTCTTGTCATGTGCACGAAGAACACTTCATGACGATATTTAAATGGTAGTTAATAAATATTAATGAAATGTGTGATTAAAAAAGTGTGGGTTCCATGTGTGATTAAAATTAATTAACGATCTTAACTTAAATTTTAATCTTTTTTTTTTTTTTCAATTTGACCAAATAGAGGCATATCGGGGTAGAGGTGAGCAAAAAAATCGAAAAATTGATTAAACCAAACTAATTCGGGTCAGTTTGGATTGGATTGGTTGAACCAATAAATTGGTTTGGTTCAGTTAATTTTAACAATGAAAAAAGTCGGGTCAGATTAGTTACAGTTTAAGCAACCAACCCATCAGACCCAACCCAATAATCTTTTTTTAAAAAAAAAAAAATCATATTTTTAACATAAAAAAATAAAATAAAAGCATAAATATAAATCTTTCTCAAATAATTTGTTTACCATATATGCTTATTCTATCAAAACTCCAAATTTCAAAAGAAAAGAAAAGCAATGAAAAGAATTGATTATTGCAAACTTCAAATTCAGGTTGTAGTCTTACTTTTTATTTTGATGTAATTGTTTTTTGATGACTATTAGATATTTTGGATGGTTATAGAAAAATCGACCATCTACCATATATATATATGTGTGTGTGCAGGTTTGGGGAAAGTGTGTTGAAATAGTGATTTTTTCGAGATGTGTGGCTAACAAGGAATGAAAAATTTGGAATTTACTTTTAAAATTATTTTATGGATGAATATGCAGGTGAAAATGAATTTTGAAAAAAAAATGGAATTTAAATAATCTTATTCATTTGTGAATAATTAAAACAAATTAATTAATTAATTAATTAATTAAACATTAAAGAAATATTGGGTTTGAAAGAACTCAATTCAGCGGGTCTTTATATTCCTCTCTGCATCAGTTGCTCTCTGCATCTGAAGCTGAAGAAGAAAAATAATTAGGGTTTTGTTAATTGATTAATTATCTGTTGATTTTATTGATTAAGCCATGGGTTCAAATCGAGACTCGTCCAATGAACAACCCAATTTGTCCTCGTAAGCATCTTCTTCTCTCACAAAATTCTAATTTTTCTTTTTTTATTTTCGGTTTTTTTTTTCCGGGTGGTTTTGAGTAGGAATTAATTTTACTTTTTTTTTTTATTTAAATCTAATTACAGGCCAAAGAACGTGTACAACGATCCAGATGATGGCCGCCAACGCTTCTT
The DNA here is from genome assembly GCA_903798295.1 of Fraxinus nigra. Classification (NCBI taxonomy): domain Eukaryota; kingdom Viridiplantae; phylum Streptophyta; class Magnoliopsida; order Lamiales; family Oleaceae; genus Fraxinus; species Fraxinus nigra. The sequence goes on along the minus strand of CAIGRH010251678.1, from coordinate 9,715 downwards.
GCTGGAACTCGAATTCGTTCAGTGCCTTGCTAATCCCACCTACATCCACTGTAAGCATATTTTGCAGAAACCTTTTTGAAGAAAATATAGATGCCCTTCATTCACGATTTCTCTTGATTTTGCATTGAGAAGTATTATAGGGAGTACTTTCATTCGTAGCTTTTCTTAATTGTCTTGAATTCTTCTGTGAATACTAAATTGTGCTTTTCATGTATGGTATTCATTTCCTGTAATTATTAATTTTTGGCATAATGTGTGCCCTTTGAATTCTTGGAGCAGATTTGGCTCAGAATCGGTATTTTGAAGATGAAGCTTTTATTGGGTACCTGAAATACCTTCAATATTGGCAAAGACCCGAGTATATAAAGTACATAATGTAAGTCTAATGTTCCCTCCCATTCAAATTGGCAATATATATTAATCCTTTTGGTATTTCTCTTGGAGCAGAAGTGTTTTTCTTTGGGTAACAAGTGTTGTTGAAAGATACCAAATAGTTTGATTGCCTTCTATAATAGTTTCTCATGGGTCTTACAGCTGAAGTTTATAGGACTCATCTTTGGGGATGTTTACAGGTATCCACATTGCCTCTTCTTTCTTGAGCTTCTCCAAAATCCCAACTTTCGGAACGCAATGGCGCATCCTGGAAGCAAGGTCGAATTTTACAGACCTTCGTATTATGGTTCCTCTTACCATTTTTATTTTATTTCCCTGTTAGTTCTTATCCATTAAAGCACGATTTAGAGTTCTGGATGACGCTACTACTTGGATTACATTGTCTTTGTCCTGTGACTAAAGAGAGCTCTGTACCGGAAAAATATAAAAATAATTCATGTGAAAAGGCTCCATATCAGTTCTTCTAGCGGATTGTATCTTCTTGATACCTTTCCAATAATAGTTACTTTTTTAAACTCTTGTAATCTCTCTGTGCTCCTAGATACTCAGATTTGCTTTTATTTACACAAATTATCTTGTAACCCAGTCTCAATCAGGATTTAATCTATAATATCTGTGCTCTGAATATTTAGGAACTGGCACACAGGCAACAATTTTATTTTTGGAAGAACTATCGGAACAACCGGTTGAAGCATATATTACCAAAACCACTTCCTGAACCTGCTGCTGCACCCCCAACATCTGTTCCTCCTCCTTTGCCACCTCCGGCCATTGCAGCTGCTCCTCCCATTCCTTCCCCTGCTGCTGGTCAAGTTCCTTCTCCAATGCAGTATGGAATGCCCCCTGGATCTGCACTTGCTAGAAATGACACAAGAAGCAGTGCAGTTGATCGAAGAAAGAGAAAGTAGAATATTCCTCTTTTCCTCTTTTGATTGTTATACAAAATAGGATTATCCTTTTTTTTTTTTTTTCATGTGACAATTGATGGTTTGAACAGGAAAGATGGGTGATTTCAACAGTCCAGATACAACTCCTCAAACGGAGCATATTATAATGGGGAGAGGTAGTTTTGTTTCAAGTTTATTACTCCTCTAACATTCACTCGTGCCCCGTTAGTATCTTTAAAAAGCTTGAAGTGTCTTTCTTTAACTCCGTTGGCACTTCCAAAGTCCTGCATGGACTAGCTCTCCTTGTCATGTATTTTCCATCCTTTTTAGTGTACGTGAAATATTTTTCTCTTTGATTAACTGCTGAGGATGATTTGTATATTTTCCTTTTCTTTGCTATAGTCTTCTCCAAACTGAAGAACCATCTCTCTTAGGAATAAAAGTATTCTGCAGTATCTGGTTCTGTGGCCTATTGACACGGATTTAAATTCTCATGCTCCAGAAACAGTTATTGACAACTCTGGAAGATATATATTTGATTTTGTTCCAATGCTTGAGCTGAATTTATATTATGTCGTATTACGATTTGGTTTATAAAAAAGTGAACTCAGCTGTGATTTGGCTACTATAGCGTGTTGCAAATTAAATTTGCTTCCGCATACTGACGTATTATTTTGTTTACTACAATTGAACAGTTTCTTGCATCATCTTCACATTTTTTGATCTAATTGTTTGATATCTTTTAGTAGGTGGTAGCAATTTTTCATTTTTTTTTTCTTGGCTAAATATCCCTTAAAGTTCATGAAGTTCAGGAGAAAAAGACAATTTGTGTTTGAGCAAAACTTTGAACTTTGCCAACTGAAACGATAAATGAATCGATAATTGAGTTCCGACAACATAAATCTCATTCTAACGAGCTAAAATTACACCCTTTGTGTGCAAGTTTCAATTGTGGTTGGCATACAATCACCCAATAATACACTTGCCCTACAGACACTTCATATTCTTCTGTTACGAATTAATTGAGTTCGAACAGCTTAAAATCTGTTCATTTGCACCCTTTACGGGTTGTGGTGTAGCCCTTATTTAGAGGCTCGCACTATGGACTATTAGTACTGTAGCTGAATTTACTCTGTAGTGCCCGAGCATGGAAAAGCAGATAGAATTGCCTGTCCGTGACACTGCTGGAAAACAAAAGGTTACAGAAGATAAGCTTATTTATTCTAAAAGCATGGGCTTCTTTAGTACTTCTTATCCATCCGAACCCCCAACAAGAGCAATAAAAAAAAAAAAAAAAAAATCTGTTCCCCATGGCATCAATTGGTGTTACTGCCTTCATACAAAGAGCTTGCAATTCTCAACATATAACCAAGAAACAGCCACCTCAAACTAGACCTGCACGTTTAAAGCAAGCAACAAATGTTGTCACTCCCAATCTTGATGGCCTTAAAATAGCTGATAATCAAGAGAAACCTACATTCCTAACTACAACTCCCAGGGGAGCTAGAGACGAAATTGACCATTGGAACGATGCAGAATCGTTGTATCCAAGATTTTCAGATGAAAGATGGAGGAATGGGACGTGGGATCTAAATATGTTCGTTAAGCATGGTAGAATCGATTGGGATGCCGTGATTATTTCAGGTAAACTGATGTTACTATTCACAGTTGAAAAATGCAATCAAAATTTACTTAACGGGCAAAGAAATCTCCGCATATTTGCTTACTTTTATCACTCGCCTAATACTGCATACGAAACATGCTCTTAGTTATATCCTTGTGAACTGTTTGAATCCTGGACTCTTGTACCAATGTTCTAGACCATGTATTATTTGAATTCCAGAATACTTTTGAGGCAAGTTTTTATTGACTTCCCTACTGTATTATCACTGCAATCTCAACACTTAGACTGACCGTCTGTGGACGAACCTTGCACTTTTTAACTCTCTCAACCAAGGTCTTAATCGAAATGCACTCATTTGTTTCATACTTCATGGGAATGGACCGAATGGTGAATGAATCACAGTTATATATTGTCTGTGCTATACACGTGGGAGATCGAGCTTGTACGCATGCGAGTCATGATTATTATTAAGATTAATCGTCTAGTGCTGGAACTCGAGTTTGTATCATCTAATCAAACTGTTACGTTGCATAGAATCGAGGGTTTATAAACTGTCACTTCACTGAATATAAACCAATAAAAAGCTAACCAGGCTGCATTTCTTGTCTTCAAACCTTGTAGAAGCGAGGAGGAGAAAGTTTCTTGAAAAGCATCCAGAAGCAGCAACCCATGAAGAACAGGTGCTATTTAGAAGCTCTGTCATACCTTTGTGGGCATGGATCAAGCATTCTCATCTCCCTGAGGCTGAGGTCCTAAATGGTTAAACCTCGCTTATCTATAATTTTACACTCCGATATATGACCGGCAAATGAATCTCTTGTTCTCGATAAATTTAAAGTCGACAACATGTTCATTTCTCAGCACTCAAATGTACTATTTATTGCAGGTAGAGCTGCAATGGTGGGATTTTTCATGTCCTATATTGTAGATGCTTTAACGGGGCTTGATGTGGTTGGTCAGACAGGAAATTTCATATGCAAGGCTGCTCTGTTTCTTACAATTATTGGAGTGATCCTTTTTAGAAAGACACAAGATTTTGAAAATATACAAAAATTAGCAGAGGAAGCTACATTTTATGACAAGCAATGGCAAGCATCATGGGAAAATCACGATGATCCTAAAAAGTAAGGTGCTTGGATGTTCAGCTGATTTGGTTGAATTTTGTGTGGCAATTTTGTAATTCCGAATTTAATCGTGTGCATCATGTTACCACAACAATTCAATCAAGTTCCGTTTTATGCATGCATACCCCCACAACGAGAAATATTAAATATGGCTAGTTATGCATGTAGTATCAGACACGATCATGAGTGAATCCATGGATCGTGATCCATCAAATATGGACGAAATGAATGCACTTGACACATACCTAATACAGGTTGATAGTACGAATCTTTTTCCACCATTTGGTTCAATTTACCCTTTAGTTCAATTTATTGTTACATCTACTTGGTTCTCTACAACCATTTATTCCACTATTATTAACAAGGAATAATGGAATAATTCTTTCATATTTATAGAGATAGGCAACATAACTAAGATCTAACCTAGAGACAAGAAACTCATGAAAATATGAAGCCACTTTGAACTGGATAATATTAAAGAACATTAAAAAAACTAAAATCTTCTTGTATTATTCATGTCCAGGGTCTCGTGTAAAAAACATAATATAAGAGGCATGGGTATTCGGAACCATATTATGTTTGTATACACGAGATTATCATGATACGGGGAACATAATATATGAAAAAACTCTTTACATCAACAAGTATTCCAAAGGCCAAGGTAATACTTGTGCATAATCAGTCGAAGGGATCAATCCGTGGGTCGTGCTCACTTGCCATAGCCATCCCCGTGCAAAGACATGTAGGGCACATGACCTGCAAAGAAAAGGTATTTGAAGATTCTTAAGAACTAATTCAACAGGTCTACGCATATTCATAGTATTTTTACATGCTAAGCAACAACTCCAAGGTTGTTCCATCGAACGCCAGCAAACTTACGTTGGGCTTAAACATCAATATTGCCACGCCACCAACATTCCAAGTACCAAATTCTGAAACAGAAAACGCCACAAGTTTGCAACTGGACCCAAAATCCCCAAAAACTTAGACCCAACCTAATTCAACCTAGATCCATCACTAGACAGCGAATGAAATTTAACCGCATCACTTTATATCCAATCTCTCAGCCACAGTTGCAAATTCCATATGTATGCAGGTGCGAGTGAGGAGTAAACTCTGACTATGATAGAAATGCCGGAATAAGAAAAGAAAGAACAATCTCTTCTCTTTCTCTAAGCTGACTTCAAAGTCAAGTGAGAATCAACCGCTAAGATGTCTATTTCAATTCTATCCACTAATTTCTTCATAGTTTAGCAACTGTACCATTCACTTCACGTCTATATAGCATAACATAATGGAAATGAAGCATAGTGCAATTTATTAAGAAAAACTGAGAGATATTTGGTCTTCTGGGTAAGAAGATCATAAACAAACCTTAAGAGGAAAACACTAGGTAAAGTTTGTCCATATTGTCAAGCTACCAGGTATGTTGAACTGATATGTATGGTTGTTAGAGAGAAGAAGATTGGATGTGATCTTCCATATCAAGTTGAGTGAAAGCATATATAAATTATAAAGTACAAGGAGCTCCATAAGCTACACAAGGAGCAAGAACTGAAGTGCGGATTGCAATAAGGCTAAGACATATGATACCCTCCTCTCCTTTCAAAAAGTGCTGACAAAGAAACCTCCACAACACAAAGTACAGATAATTACCAACTTTATATATGCAAAATCCTAACTAAAATTTCATTCCTTCCCCCATCCCAGCTCCAAAGAAAAAGGAGAAAAGTAAACAACTAAAAAAGTAATTTAACTGTCCACTCATTCATTTAGATTAAAATCTCGATAAATCGATTTCTGTCCTAATTAAAATTCATAGATCACAAAATCCACAAAGAAGTTCCATCCTGCACTCTTCTCAACCCAGCATGCATACCAAGGGACAAGCAAAGTTAAATGTAACCCAAATTCCAAGACCATACCTTTCCTGATCCTGAACAATTAGAACATCTTTCAGTTCTAGGTGCTGACAAAGGCTGGTCCCCACCACTGACTGTGGAGACTGGTTCGATAAGAACAAGTGACCCAGTGCTTGAGCAGCGAGCACAAGCAAGATATCCTGCAAATCAGAATACAAGTTCCATAAGCACCAAGATCATTCCATCTAGCATAGCACAGAATTTTAATTTTTAACTTTCATTCATTGGTGGAATCAGACAAACCATACTTTCAGGAGTCAAGGAATGAAGAATGAATTTCATTAGCAGCAAAAAAGATGGAATGTTTAACATGTCCAGCTCCATATTGTTTCAGGAATATTTACTTATTTTCCATCATTGAAACTTTCAGACCCATGTTCTAAACTCAGATCCTAGGAGGATATGAAGATCAACCAAGCAGCTCAGAGGTGAAATTAAATTAAAAAAAAAAGGTCGAAGCCACAAAAAATGCTTTTAAGCTCAGAAACTATTTCAATATCATATAGCCATGATAAATTCAACAAAAGCTCCGAAGACATGAAAACCAGAACGCACATTGCTTACCTGTACCAAGACAGTACTTGCATCTCTTGTGCTCCTGTTGTTTCACATTGTTTATTTCAACTACCATCAATGCAGATATTACTCCAACTGCTCCCCCCGAGAATGATGCCACTATGGGATCAACCTCACTACAGAGTTCATAAGAGTCAAATCTTTTAGTAAGAAAACAGAAACAAGATACAACATATCCTCAAATTGAATAATCAAATCATCTAAAATTAGCATTTGATGTCTCGGTAGAACCACATTTTAATTGTGCATTAAATGATGATTCCAAAATGATAAATAAGCATCATCTGTGACTGTGAATATAGTGTGGACTACAATCCCTCAGAATTATGCCACAAAGGGATCAAACTGACTACAGAGTTCGTAAAAGTCACTCTCTATGGTAAGAAACTAGAACAAGTTGCAATTGTGTCTTCAATTAATTTTACTTGCACATTAATTGTGTCTTCAATTCTGAATCTCCATAAGCCTATAGAATTAAGTTCCATTTGTGCATATACTAACAATATTGTTCACCAAAACATAAAAAGAAAAAGGAGAAACTGGAGGACCTAGCCATACTAATTCAATCTCTAGAGAGCGAAGCTGGCTGTTGTCCTCTTTAAGAATCTATCTTTAATGTCAAAGACAATGTATAGGTAATAATATGAACTATGAGTCATCTCATTTCCAGATTAAATGTGATATAATGAAAATGAAAACATTTAATATTTGTATTACCTATGAACTAAAAGTTGAAAGGGGGTAGATAATATTTGAGAGTGGACATCCAGTTTATTATAATGCTAAATTTTCATTCTTAAACACGTGGCCAAGAGTAAGCAACCATAAAAGGCAAGAGCCAGGCATCATCCGTGGAAGAGATCTTGAAATTAGTTAATAAATGAGGGCATTCCAGCATCATACCTTAATTGCATTGGCAGATGCATGCTACTGATAAAATCAGAATATGATGTACCTCCTAATCCCAGTTTCAGCTCAAGCTAGTATGACAATGGAAAAGAGTACATGGATTATGACATTAACATAAATTTCAAAAACATAAAACTACGAGTATAACAAATTCTTATCTACATATTCCAGTAACGCTCCCCTCTTGGTCAATAATATTCATATTCTTGCTGCTTTGGGGATTAGGGATACCAAAGGTGGTCAAGTCAATAAAAAGCGGTTGAAATTTGAAAGTATCAGGTATGGATTGTTATCATCAGCTTAATCCTTATTTCTTTCAGGGACTGAATATAGTGTCATGCTAGTATCTCTTCATTCCTAAAGCATAAATCAAAGTACGTTGTCTCCAGACAAATACTTTCGAAAGTACAATATACTGCAAAAAGATATATCTTTCTTCTTAACGCTAAAAGCAATAAAAAAGGAAAAGAAAGATAACAGAAAGCCTTTCCATTTGCAAAATAATGTAGTTGCTCAACATTTTAAATAGGAGAAGAATGGCATGGGGAGCTAGGCATAGAGGGATATCAGTATTACAATTTGCTTCAACAATCTATAGACATTCGGAAAGCTTATATCACAAGGTTATCTCCAATTAAGTAACAGGATGGAAACACCAGCCCATAAATAAAATGGAAAAATTGAAAAGTGAAGTCACTAATGCACAAAGGTAAGTACATGCAAGAGTAAAACAGTTTGCTTCAGTAATCCTCCAATTCTTGTTCTAATGCTATTGACAAGGTGCAGCAGAACTTACAGTAGGTGCTAGAAGACCACCAAAAAGAATGATGCCAGCAATAAGAGAGAAACAAGTTGCATAATATTGTTTAAGATTCGCAGAGGTCTGCAACAAATAGATTTGTTAGACACCACACACTGAAGTTTTGCTGAGTACAAGACTCTTAGCACATATTGAAAACAAAGAAAAATGCATATCAACAAGCATACCAAAGGAGGTAAAAAAGGAATGAAGGAGGGGAAATTAGGAAGCTCATTTTCTTGTTCTTCCTTCAGAATACCGAGCTCCATATTTTTAATTCTTTGTTGTATTCTCATCCTACGAACCTACAAATTTTTCACAAAACAGCAATTACCAGTAAAATAACAGTTAAAAAGACAGCAAATCTAGAAAATGAAGACCTCGGTAACAGAATTTATTCAAATATTAGAATTCAACAATTTCTAAAACAAAAAATTGTTCGTAGATATTGTTAATAAAGTAAACTGACCTCTTCCATGTGCAAAAAGATTTTATTTCGACGACTCCTAATATTATCCTGAATTTCCTGTAATTCCATTTTTGTGAAATCCTTAACCATCTCCGGCCCCTCTATTATACAAAACCTGTACCCAAACATTCCAAGCCAGACCTTCTCAATTCACCATCAATGAGTACAAACAACTAATTAATTAATCAATTGAGTACAAACAACTACTTACATAACATATCTTCATACATATACTAATCAAAATAAATTATTCGATTTCTGATCAATAACACTAATATCAAAACTCAATTCAAAACAACCAAAAAACACTAAGCCCCTGTATGGTAGGATTAAATCTGGATTTTATCTTAATCAAAGTCAACAATTAATTATAAAAGCATGCTATGACACCACAACTTTTTAACCATATATTTCATCAACTTTTATCGAAATTTACAAAAAATATGGGCTAATTAATCGACATAAAAATAATATATTACGCAGAAGAGTTTTTATCAGTCGATGTATCGGAATCAATGGAAGAAGCAAACGTAGATGCGTCAGGGTCTGATGCCATGACTTTCCATTTGACATGAGATTTTAGCTTTACCGGAAGAAATCTGGAGTTGGAGAAGCGTGGATTCGATGAATTAATCGGTGAATTTGAATACGAAACTGCTAAAATTCTTCCTGAACGAATCATTTTTGGTAATTAAAGAGGGAATTTTTGAAGTGTGTGCAGGTTTTTCAATCAATGGCGACGAATGGAGACAAAGATGAATATAAGTGCTCAGTGCTGATTCAAGTGGTGGGTATTTTGCAATATTATAGCTTTTTAAAATGTGGTTGGAAATTTGGTAGGTTTCAACGTATATAAATACAGAGTAATCTTAAGTCTAAGAGTTTACTTGATAGCGATTAAAATTGAAAAATTAGTTGTTGATTTTTATTAAACGAGACAGACTCAATAATGACTATATTTTCAATTTTAATTGAATTTTAAATTCTACCAAACACGCTCTAAGTTTCAATT